>CM029016.1:227548083-227790607 GCA_016801055.1 Panax notoginseng
TTCTTCTAAGAAATCTTGAATTTTATGCCACAAAGCAGTATCATATTGACAATTTGGACGTTGTTAATTCTTGGATAAATTAATTCTTGAACTTGTTTTATTAAATTCTTATATCATTGTCATCATCCTCATGTTTATAAAATGTTGAAAGTCATATGTGGCCTGTAGTACATAGATGGACTTGGTGTGATTATGACCAGGGATTATTCGGTATAATCATGACCGTAATGTTACAAACGATGTGGTAAAAGTCATCATTGGCCCGTAGTGCATTGATGGACAGTTGTTGGCATGATCATGACCATTAATGAATACACGAATATCCTTGGCCGTAGTGCAGGGGTGATTCGATGATGTGGATTATTTTATTAAGCTGAGTCTCAGCGATCACAGTGTTGATAAACTTTTTAAGTCATAAAAGATAGTAGAGTTTATTTTCTACTTGACTCTTTTAATGGATTGCTTGTTCCGCTACAGTTAACTTGATGTTATTATATTTTATCAGTTTAACCATTGTTGAAGGCTAATGATAATTTATTCTGCATTATCTTAGTCATAATATTTCTTACTGGGCTAGTTGAGCTCACCCTTTCTTTCACTGTTCTCTTCAGGAAATGAGAACGTAGCTGGGGCAAGTCGGGGAACGGAGTGATGGTCCGAATGATAGTATTAGTTAGTAGTCCTCACTATTCTATGTAATGGTGTGTTAATAAATGTAATGAGGACTTCTTTTGAGTATGAATACTCTCTAAAAGATAATTTTTGTATTCAAACATGTGAGGATACCTTGACTTCACTTCAAATTCTAACTCTTGAGGTATAACCTTTAAGCATCGAATATGATCCTTCTTATCCAAGATGTTAACACGTATCTCCTCATACGTTAAATCTTCCGCTATTTCGTCCGGTTATAAATTAATAATGCGGTTCGGGTCGTCCACATATTTACGTAACATCGATACGTAAAAAAAA
The DNA here is from genome assembly GCA_016801055.1 of Panax notoginseng. Classification (NCBI taxonomy): domain Eukaryota; kingdom Viridiplantae; phylum Streptophyta; class Magnoliopsida; order Apiales; family Araliaceae; genus Panax; species Panax notoginseng. Next base: position 227,549,056 of record CM029016.1, read on the forward strand.
AATGTTCTGAACACGCAACATACTTGGCGGTTAAACGAGTCTATAGGCCACAGTTCCTACTTCATCGAGGATTTCAAATGGGCCAATTAAATCGAGAGTTGAGATTTCCTCTCTTCGTCGATTCTTGCTTCTAGAATAACGCCCTCTTAAACCTTCTTCTTCACATTTATCAGCTCTTAGTATGTAGCTTGAGCGGCTTTAACTTTATCGATTAAAGTCGATTTTAATCGTATATTCGTTATCTTCACGTGGGTTCGAATATTCACACTTGTAACCGTATACGATCTTCTACACAACGCGTCAGCTACCACGTTCACTTTTCCACGATGTTATTGAATGGTACGATCGTAATCTTCAACAGCTCGAGCCAACGTCTTTGGCGCATAATACGTTCGTTTTAGTTGAAGAAATATTTGAGGGTTTAAGAAATAGGTTTTGTACTGTGGTCAATACAAAATTCAATTTTACGCTCTGGGGTAGGCTAAGAAGTCTTCAAGAATACGTCAAGAAATTTATTAACAATAGAAATATCGTTCAAAACTGTGACCCTCATCCAAGACTTGGATAACACGTCACATTGATACCTATCAACTTGCCATCATCATTTACAACGTCTCCTACGGAAAGTCTAGCTTCGGTGCATTCCACACCAGGAAGTCAACAACGAAAGGAACGGGGATTTTTACTTATGGCTTGATATGACAATGATTGACTTTAGTGGTTTGGTTACTTTAATTCGCATAACAGGTTGGTTAGGAATATGAAAGCTAACAACCTTACGAGAAGCATGATGAGTAGTGAACAATCATTTCAAAAAAATCACATCAAAGGCAAGTATTTTCAAAGAGATAAGATCGACAGGTAACGTGAAAGTGTTGATTTGAACAAGATTTATAAATAGTAGAGGTAACGAAGGTTTCTCCCAACTGAGTTTAAACAGACATATCAAAGTCTAAGTTCTCCGAGTTAACTTCAAACATTTAACACAACTAGGTGAAATAAAAGAGTGAGTAGAACCGGTATCTAACACGGTATAGACTTCGCAAGAGTTTATGACTAACATACCCGTGATAATTTTATTCAGGTTCCTCGTCACGAAAAAAAATACTCTCTCTTAAACTACTGGCTTTGGCTTTTCTGGGACGGTCTTTGGTGCCTCCATCCTATCTGAACTTGTCTTCGGTGAACGACAAAATCGGGCTAAATGACCTTCTCTTCCACAATTATAACATGCTTTGGACGGCATCACGCAGTATGGACTGATGTGCCCCACCCTCCGCATTTGAAACATATGATAGGTGATCGTTCTCCTTCCTTAACGACAGGTGCTGGTGCTGACGTCTTTCCATCATTGTTGAATCTCCTCTTCTTGAAATGCCATTCTTATTATTTTGCCCTGATTACCACCGAAGTGGTTACCATTTCTGGCCTGTTGATTCCCTCCACGCTTGTTGTCACCGCTTCGATGACTACTTTCACTAGTATTATCATTTTGCCGGCTGCTCTCTTTTGGCTGCGTTGTTCGTTATCGCGCTCCACCAACTGAGCCCTATTTACAACATCTGAATACAAACACAATTTATGAGAAACAAGATGTGTTAACGTATCTCCGGCTTCAAACCTCTTAAAAATATCCGCGTCATTCTTTCTTCATTATCCACCAGGTGGGACGCAAATCGGGATAACTCCGCAAATTTTGCCTCGTACTGCGACACGGTCATATTATTCTGCTCCAATTTGATGAACTCCACCTCCTTCATGTGACGAATACTCTCGGGAAAATATTTGTCGTTAAACAGCTCTTGGAACTTCTCCCAGGACATCTTCAGTGCGGCAGGTTGAGTACGCTTTATCGATTCCCACCAGTAATCTGCCTCTCCTCGCAACATAAAGGCGGCAAAGGGAACCTTTTGCTCCTCGGAGCAACCCAAGACATCAAATATCTTGGTGATCTGCTTTATCCATGTTTCAGCTACAGTGGTTTGGGTTCTCCCTTAAACTCCGGTGGTCCTAGCTCCTTGAATTGCTTAGCGGTGACCAACGTGAGTTGTCATTGTTTCCTCCTCATTTTGGATAGGAGCCGCTCTCGCCCGTTGTTGCATGAATTGCTCCTTGAACTGCTTAGCGGTGACCGTCCGAGAGTTTTTTGTTGTTGCATGAATTGCATAAAGTCTCTGACCATCCCATCATTCACCATTTCATCGGTGTTATTATTTTTATGAGAATTATTGTCCTCTGGTTGCACATTACCCTGAGCATTGATCATTGGTGATTCAATAGTCTCATGTGCTTCATTGTTTATCTCAACATTTTCGGATGCCATTTGCAAATACTGCAACAAAACAAGGGTTAATTAACATATAACATATTATCCATATACTTTGACCGACCAATTAAATACCAATAAAACTTAGGTAGGTCATACTAGCGAAGGAATTCCCCGTCTCTCCCCTCCTAGTTCTATTCTCACATCTTAGCCAGGGATCATATCCCTAAGCTCTGATACCAACTGTGACGCCCCCAAAATTAGGTATACATCACCCATCTTGGGTCGTCAGATACATAGTACAGAATACAAATACAACTGATTAATACATCTGTCGTGTACAATACGACAAAAAATAAACTGTGAGTTTGAATACAAATATTATCTTCTAGAGAGTATTCATACTCAAAAGGAGTCCTCATTACATTTATTAACACACTATTACATAGAATAGTGAGGACTACTAACTAATACTATCATTCGAACCATCACTCCGTTCCCCGACTTGCCCCAGCTACGTTCTCATTTCCTGAAGAGAACAGTGAAAGAAAGGGTGAGCTCAACTAGCCCAGTAAGAAATATTATGACTAAGATAATGCAGAATAAATTATCATTAGCCTTCAACAATGTTAAACTGATAAAATATAATAGACATCAAGTTTAACTGCAGCGGAACAAGCAATCCATTAAAAGAGTCAAGTAGAAAATAAACTCTACTATCTTTTATGATTTAAAAAGTTTTTCATCACTTTTATCGCTGAGACTCAGCTTAATAAAATAATCCACATCATCGAATCACCCCTGCACTACGGCCAAGGATATTCGTATATTCATTAATGGTCATGATCATGCCAACAACTGTCCATCAATGCACTACGGGCCAATGAGGACTTTTACCACATCATTTGTAACATTACGGTCATGATTATACCGAATAATCCCTGGTCATAATCATACCAAGTCCATCTATGCACTACAGGCCACAGATGACTTTCAACATTTTATAAACATGAGGATGATGACAATGATATAAGAATTCAATAAAACAAGTTCAAGAATTAATTTATCCAAGAATTAACAACGTCCAAATTGTCAACATGATACTGCTTTGTGGAGTAAAATTCAAGAATACTTAGAAGAATATTTTCATGAAAAGATACTGGATGAACCGCAATTATCAAGGATATTTCACTAATTTCATGGAGTATAGAAGTCAAAACTTAACCAATTGAGTATAATAAAGAATGGAATAACAAAAGAAATCACCATGCATGCGATAGACCGCACAGACATGTTATTCCAACAGAATAATAAATAATGGAACCAGGTCCGATGTAAAACACACAGACGTGATATTCCAACAGAATAATAACAAGACGAAACCAGGTCCGGTGTAAAACACACAGACAGGATGTTCCAACAGAATAATAATAAAAACGGAACCAGGTCCGGTGTAAAACACACAGACAGGATGTTCCAACAGAATAATAGAAGAATGTCACCAAGTATAGGGTAGACCGCGTATACAGGTTATTCCAACAGAGTAATAAGAAATGGAATAATAAAGTTATCTTCATGAATAAGAAAGAATAACAAAACTTAACCAATTGAGTAGAATAAAGAATGGAATAACAAAAGAAATCACCATGCATGCGATAAAACGCACAGACAGGTTATTCCAACAGAATAATAAATAATGGAACCAGGTCGGTGTAAAACACACAGACAGGATATTCCAACAGAATAATAACAAGACGGAACCAGGTCCGGTGTAAAACACACAGACAGGATGTTCCAACAGAATAATAATAAAAACGGAACCAGGTCCAGTGTAAAACACACAGACAGGATGTTCCAACAGAATAATAGAAGAATGTCACCAAGTATAGGGTAGCCGCGTATACAGGTTATTCAACAGAATAATAAGAACTGAAATAACAACAGTTCTATTCATGAATAAGAAAGAATAACACCCCTTACCGTAAAAGAACTGGATATAAGGTAGTGAAGTAGTAGCAGAAACTTTTCTTCTATCTCTATATAGTCTCTCTATAGTTTTCTCTCTCTAGAGTTCAGTGAATTCGTAAGAAAATAATGAAGGAATGAGCTGCTATTTATAGAAAAATAGAATGCATAGTAACTAATCCATGAACGGTCCAGATTGATTACTTTAATCTGACGGTCCATATTTAAAGAAAAATCTTTTAAATAAAATATAATATATTCTATTTATAGAATAACTTTAATAAAGTATTTTGTTTTATATAAAAAGATGTTTCTGTTTTATTACGTTAATAATACGAATAAAACAAAACGTCATTATCGCTAAATAATTCATATTATTAACTGACAATAATGGAATCAAACTGAGTGACTTCTCACATAAGCATTAATAATTAATACCGTGTGCTACTATGCAACACACGTATTACTGTACTTTTACTATCGAGTAGTTCAACAGTATCAACGGTAAAACTCCGCCGTTATTTTCATAAAGTATTTTTGTCGTTTTCTCAATCCGACAATAATTCCGTTGTGGGGTCCACCAATAATTGTACCGTCGTACGGATATTCCCCGACAAAAAGAATATTCTCCTACCAATTGAATATAATATGACAACTTGCATACTTTGCAAAATTTATAAATACTATCCATAACTATTATATCAAATCCACACAATAATATAAAAAAAATTATTTCGAGAAAAATTAAATATTTATTCATAAAATCTGGGGTTTCACAATCTCCCCTCCTTATAGAATTTCGCCCTTGAAATTTACGTACGTACTTGGTATGCCGAACATGTGAGGATACCTTGACTTCACTTCAAATTCTAACTCTTGAGGTATAACCTTTAAGCATCGAATATGATCCTTCTTATCCAAGATGTTAACACGTATCTCCTCATACGTTAAATCTTCCGCTATTTCGTCCGGTTCTAAATTAATAATGCGGTTCGGGTCGTCCACATATTTACGTAACATCGATACGTAAAAAAAAATGTTCTGAACACGCAACATACTTGGCGTAAAACGAGTCTATAGGCCACAGTTCCTACTTCATCGAGGATTTCAAATGGGCCAATTAAATCGAGAGTTGAGATTTCCTCTCTTCGTCGATTCTTGCTTCTAGAATAACGCCCTCTTAAACCTTCTTCTTCACATTTATCAGCTCTTAGTATGTAGCTTGAGCGGCTTTAACTTTATCGATTAAAGTCGATTTTAATCGTATATTCGTTATCTTCACGTGGGTTCGAATATTCACACTTGTAACCGTATACGATCTTCTACACAACGCGTCAGCTACCACGTTCACTTTTCCACGATGTTATTGAATGGTACGATCGTAATCTTCAACAGCTCGAGCCAACGTCTTTGGCGCATAATACGTTCGTTTTAGTTGAAGAAATATTTGAGGGTTTAAGAAATAGGTTTTGTACTGTGGTCAATACAAAATTCAATTTTACGCTCTGGGGTAGGCTAAGAAGTCTTCAAGAATACGTCAAGAAATTTATTAACAATAGAAATATCGTTCAAAACTGTGACCCTCATCCAAGACTTGGATAACACGTCACATTGATACCTATCAACTTGCCATCATCATTTACAACGTCTCCTACGGAAAGTCTAGCTTCGGTGCATTCCACACCAGGAAGTCAACAACGAAAGGAACGGGGATTTTTACTTATGGCTTGATATGACAATGATTGACTTTAGTGGTTTGGTTACTTTAATTCGCATAACAGGTTGGTTAGGAATATGAAAGCTAACAACCTTACGAGAAGCATGATGAGTAGTGAACCAATCATTTCAAAAAAATCACATCAAAGGCAAGTATTTTCAAAGAGATAAGATCGACAGGTAACGTGAAAGTGTTGATTTGAACAAGATTTATAAATAGTAGAGGTAACGAAGGTTTCTCCCAACTGAGTTTAAACAGACATATCAAAGTCTAAGTTCTCCGGAGTTAACTTCAAACATTTAACACAACTAGGTGAAATAAAAGAGTGAGTAGAACCGGTATCTAACACGGTATAGACTTCGCAAGAGTTTATGACTAACATACCCGTGATAATTTTATTCAGGTTCCTCGTCACGAAAAAAAATACTCTCTCTTAAACTACTGGCTTTGGCTTTTATGGGACGGTCTTTGGTGCCTCCATCCTATCTGAACTTGTCTTCGGTGAACGACAAAATCGGGCTAAATGACCTTCTCTTCCACAATTATAACATGCTTTGGACGGCATCACGCAGTATGGACTGATGTGCCCCACCCCTCCGCATTTGAAACATATGATAGGTGATCGTTCTCCTTCCTTAACGACAGGTGCTGGTGCTGACGTCTTTCCATCATTGTTGAATCTCCTCTTCTTGAAATGCCCATTCTTATTATTTTGGCCCTGATTACCACCGAAGTGGTTACCATTTCTGGCCTGTTGATTCCCTCCACGCTTGTTGTCACCGCTTCGATGACTACTTTCACTAGTATTATCATTTTGCCGGCTGCTCTCTTTTGGCTGCGTTGTCTCGTTATCGCGCTCCACCAACTGAGCCCTATTTACAACATCTGAATACAAACACAATTTATGAGAAACAAGATGTTAACGTATCTCCGGCTTCAAACCTCTTAAAAATATCCGCGTCATTCTTTCTTCATTATCCACCAGGTGGGACGCAAATCGGGATAACTCCGCAAATTTTGCCTCGTACTGCGACACGGTCATATTATTCTGCTCCAATTTGATGAACTCCACCTCCTTCATGTGACGAATACTCTCGGGAAAATATTTGTCGTTAAACAGCTCTTGGAACTTCTCCCAGGACATCTTCAGTGCGGCAGGTTGAGTACGCTTTATCGATTCCCACCAGTAATCTGCCTCTCCTCGCAACATAAAGGCGGCAAAGGGAACCTTTTGCTCCTCGGAGCAACCCAAGACATCAAATATCTTGGTGATCTGCTTTATCCATGTTTCAGCTACAAGTGGTTTGGGTTCTCCCTTAAACTCCGGTGGTCCTAGCTCCTTGAATTGCTTAGCGGTGACCAACCGTGAGTTGTCATTGTTTCCTCCTTCATTTTGGATAGGAGCCGCTCTCGCCCGTTGTTGCATGAATTGCTCCTTGAACTGCTTAGCGGTGACCGTCCGAGAGTTATTTTGTTGTTGCATGAATTGCATAAAGTCTCTGACCATCCCATCATTCACCATTTCATCGGTGTTATTATTTTTATGAGAATTATTGTCCTCTGGTTGCACATTACCCTGAGCATTGATCATTGGTGATTCAATAGTCTCATGTGCTTCATTGTTTATCTCAACATTTTCGGATGCCATTTGCAAATACTGCAACAAAACAAGGGTTAATTAACATATAACATATTATCCATATACTTTGACCGACCAATTAAATACCAAATAAACTTAGGTAGGTCATACTAGCGAAGGAATTCCCCGTCTCTCCCCTCCTAGTTCTATTCTCACATCTTAGCCAGGGATCATATCCCTAAGCTCTGATACCAACTGTGACGCCCCCAAAATTAGGTATACATCACCCATCTTGGGTCGTCAGATACATAGTACAGAATACAAATACAACTGATTAATACATCTGTCGTGTACAATACGACAAAACATAAACTGTGAGTTTGAATACAAATATTATCTTCTAGAGAGTATTCATACTCAAAAGGAGTCCTCATTACATTTATTAACACACTATTACATAGAATAGTGAGGACTACTAACTAATACTATCATTCGAACCATCACTCCGTTCCCCGACTTGCCCCAGCTACGTTCTCATTTCCTGAAGAGAACAGTGAAAGAAAGGGTGAGCTCAACTAGCCCAGTAAGAAATATTATGACTAAGATAATGCAGAATAAATTATCATTAGCCTTCAACAATGTTAAACTGATAAAATATAATAGACATCAAGTTTAACTGCAGCGGAACAAGCAATACATTAAAAGAGTCAAGTAGAAAATAAACTCTACTATCTTTTATGATTTAAAAAGTTTTTCATCACTTTTATCGCTGAGACTCAGCTTAATAAAATAATCCACATCATCGAATCACCCCTGCACTACGGCCAAGGATATTCGTATATTCATTAATGGTCATGATCATGCCAACAACTGTCCATCAATGCACTACGGGCCAATGAGGACTTTTACCACATCATTTGTAACATTACGGTCATGATTATACCGAATAATCCCTGGTCATAATCATACCAAGTCCATCTATGCACTACAGGCCACAGATGACTTTCAACATTTTATAAACATGAGGATGATGACAATGATATAAGAATTCAATAAAACAAGTTCAAGAATTAATTTATCCAAGAATTAACAACGTCCAAATTGTCAACATGATACTGCTTTGTGGAGTAAAATTCAAGAATACTTAGAAGAATATTTTCATGAAAAGATACTGGATGAACCGCAATTATCAAGGATATTTCACTAATTTCATGGAGTATAGAAGTCAAAACTTAACCAATTGAGTATAATAAAGAATGGAATAACAAAAGAAATCACCATGCATGCGATAGACCGCACAGACATGTTATTCCAACAGAATAATAAATAATGGAACCAGGTCCGGTGTAAAACACACAGACGTGATATTCCAACAGAATAATAACAAGACGAAACCAGGTCCGGTGTAAAACACACAAACAGGATGTTCCAACAGAATAATAATAAAAACGGAACCAGGTCCGGTGTAAAACACACAGACAGAATGTTCCAACAGAATAATAGAAGAATGTCACCAAGTATAGGGTAGACCGCGTATACAGGTTATTCCAACAGAGTAATAAGAAATGGAATAATAACAGTTATCTTCATGAATAAGAAAGAATAACAAAACTTAACCAATTGAGTAGAATAAAGAATGGAATAACAAAAGAAATCACCATGCATGCGATAAACCGCACAGACAGGTTATTCTAACAGAATAATAAATAATGGAACCAGGTTCGGTGTAAAACACACAGACAGGATATTCCAACAGAATAATAACAAGACGGAACCAGGTCCGGTGTAAAACACACAGACAGGATGTTCCAACAGAATAATAATAAAAACGGAACCAGGTCCAGTGTAAAACACACAGACAGGATGTTCCAACAGAATAATAGAAGAATGTCACCAAGTATAGGGTAGACCGCGTATACAGGTTATTCCAACAGAATAATAAGAACTGAAATAACAACAGTTCTATTCATGAATAAGAAAGAATAACACCCCTTACCGTAAAAGTAGCAGAAAACTTTTCTTCTATCTCTATATAGTCTCTCTCTATAGTTTCTCTCTCTAGAGTTCAGTAAATTCGTAAGAAAATAATGAAGGAATGAGCTGCTATTTATAGAAAAATAGAATGCATAGTAACTAATCCATGAACGGTCCAGATTGATTACTTTAATCTGACGGTCCATATTTAAAGAAAAATCTTTTAAATAAAATATAATATATTCTATTTATAGAATAACTTTAATAAAGTATTTTGTTTTATATAAAAAGATGTTTCTGTTTTATTACGTTAATAATACGAATAAAACAAAACGTCATTATCGCTAAATAATTCATATTATTAACTGACAATAATGGAATCAAACTGAGTGACTTCTCACATAAGCATTAATAATTAATACCGTGTGCTACTATGCAACCACACGTATTACTGTACTTTTACTACCGAGTAGTTCAACAGTATCAACGGTAAAACTTTCGCCGTTATTTTCATAAAGTATTTTTGTCGTTTTCTCAATCCGACAATAATTCCGTTGTGGGGTCCACCAATAATTGTACCGTCGTACGGATATTCCCCGACAAAAAGAATATTCTCCGACCAATCGAATATAATATGACAACTTGCATACTTTGCAAAATTTATAAATACTATCCATAACTATTATATCAAATCCACACAATAATATAAAAAAAATTATTTCGAGAAAAATTAAATATTTATTCATAAAATCTGGGGTTTCACACTACTCCTATATCCAGTTTCTTTCAAAGGTAGGGAATATTATTTCTTTCTTTCATCTTCATGAAGAGAACTTCTATTGTTCCATTCTTTGTTATTATGTTGGAATAACCTGTTTATGCGAAGTACCGCATACTTGGTGAAATTCTTCTATTATTCAATTCCTTATTATTCTGCTGGAACATCCTGTCTGTGCGTTCTACGTCGGACCTGGTTCCATTATTTATTATTCTGTTGGAACATCCTGTCTGTGCGTTATACGCCGGACCTGGTTCCGTCTTTACTATTCTGTTGGAATATCCTGTCTGTGCGTTCTACGCCGGACCTGGTTCCGTCTTTACTATTCTGTTGGAATATCCTGTCTGTGCGTTCTACGCCGGACCTGGTTCCGTCTTTATTATTTTATTTTTATTATTCTGTTGGAATAACCTGTCTATGCGAAGTACCGCATGCATGGTGATTTCTGTTGTTATTCCATTCTTTATTATTCTGTTGGAACATCCTGTCGGTGTGATTTTCACCTGACCTGGTTCCGTTATTATTATTCTGTTGGAATAACCTGTCTATGCGAAGTACCGCATGCATGGTGATTTCTGTTGTTATTCCATTCCTTATTATTCTCAGTTGGTTAAAACTTTGACTTCTATACTCCATGAAATTAGTGGAATATCTTTGATATTTGCGCTTCATCTAGTATCTTTTCATGGAAATATTCTTCTAAGAAATCTTGAATTTTATGTCACAAAGCAGTATCATATTGACAATTTGGACGTTGTTAATTCTTGGATAAATTAATTCTTGAACTTGTTTTATTAAATTCTTATATCATTGTCATCATCCTCATGTTTATAAAATGTTGAAAGTCATCTGTGGCCTGTAGTGCATAGATGGACTTGGTGTGATTATGACCAGGGATTATTCGGTATAATCATGACCGTAATGTTATAAATAATGTGAAAAAAATCCTCATTGGCCCGTAGTGCATTGATGGACAGTTTTTGGTATGATTATGGCTATGGATTCTCTTTGGCCGTAGTGCAGAGATGAATTGTTTTATGGCATGATCAGGACCGTTGATGAAAACATGATTATCTTTAGCCGTAGTGCATGGATAATTCGTGGTCGTGATACTAAAGAATATCCTTGGCCGTAGTGCAGGGGTGATTTAATGATGTGGATTATTTATTAAGCTGAGTCCCAGCGATAAAAGTCATGAAAATCCTTTTAAATCATAAAAGATAGTAGATTTTATTTTCTACTTGACTCTTTTAATGGATTGCTTGTTCCGCTGCAGTTAAACTTGATGTCTATTATATTTTATCAGTTTAACATTGTTGAAGACTAATGATAATTTATTCTGCATTATCTTAGTCATGATATTTCTTACTGGGCTAGTTGAGCTCACCCTTTCTTTCACTGTTCTCTTCAGGAAATGAGAACGTAGCTGGGACTAGTCGGGGAACAGAGTGATGATCCTAGATGATAGCATTAGTAGTCCTCACTATTTTATGTAATAGTGTGATAATAATTGTAATGAGGACTCCTTTTGAGTATGGATACTCTCTAGAAGATAATTTTTGTATTCAAACTCACAGTTTATGTTTTGTCGTATTGTACACGACAGTTGTATTAGTAAGTTGTATTCGTATTCTGTACTTTGTATCTGACGACCCAAGATGGGTGATGTATACCTAATTTTGGGGGCGTCACAGAACTTCATTGGAAACGTTTGTATTTATTATATTTGTGCGTGACATCCATTTTCCTTTTAGATATTTACATATTTATGATGTATTTATCAGATTTTTATTGAGTATATTATATATAAGTTCTACACATTACAAGGATGTTGTTTGTAATATTATATAGTCAATTATTTTATTAATTTGTATATTTTATGTTATATTTAAAATACGTTAAAAAATATAAAATATTAAAATTATGCCACTACTATTTTTTGTGTGGCTAATTATACTCAAGGCCACTGCCACAATAGTGTTAGAATTACTGTACATATTATATAGTAACGTGTTGGCTATTTTGTTGACTGATTCACTGCCTAATAATTCTAATTATGTAATATATTTGTAGCATGCCTGAGATTGTTAAAATAAGACAACCATTTCCAAGGAAGTTCAAATGTGAGAATTCACATAGTTAATGCCTTGTGTGAAAGAACCTTGATAGATATACTGCAAGATAAATATGCAAAAAAGTTAACTATTTGTAGTTGGTTCATTCCAACATATCAAATATGTTAAATATAGCTATTCAAACCAAAAGAAACATTCAAAAATCGACTCTCTGCTACCATACCTGTGGATTTGTAAGCTGAGCTCCAACTAACTCTTTTTTGGCAGATACATCTCAACCACTAGCAGATCCCTTAGTATCACCCTAACACAGGTATATCAACATGTCAGAGGTGATCCCTAGCCATTACTAAAATCACCCAGAATAAATAAATGAAACAAAAACAGATAATAATAATAATAATAAAAAAAAAAGCACTGAGAATGCAAAAATATCAAATTAACCCAACCCCAAACTCTGAAAGAAGAACACAAAAAACTCAACCAGCCAGCCAACCTCCCATCCCTACAACGAGCCACAAATACACCTGGAAAACAGACCCTATAATGAGTCATCACTTAATACACAAAATACCAACCAAGTGGAAAGTCCTCTATAAAACTCATTAGGGAATAACAAAAAACATTTCATTCATATTTTGTCTGAAAACAAAGATGCACTCAGAGAAATGTAATAGTTATCTTCTTCTTTTTTATAAGTAAAGAAATTTACAAACAAATGCTTCAAAAGGGCTGCCACCGGAGTACATTTGGAGTATAACAGAAAAAAAATCATGTAAACACAGCCAAAGCCCAACCCAAAGGGTAAAATAAAAATGAGCCAAGCTATTAATCTAAATTCCGTGACAAATTCAACAAAAGAGTTCAGATAATCCAGGTATGATTCATGTTGCAAAAATAAAGCCTCAGGCACTATTAAAGCATACTAGCACCTGTTTGCTAGAACAGAATGAAACTATAATTACTAGGTAAAATATAGTACTTTGGCAATTCACACACCAATAATTACTCGTGCACCATGAAAATATTGCATCCGTAAAAAGATATACCACTAATTACTAATAAATCTCGAAAAAATCACTTTTATCACCGAGTACTTACTCATAAATCACCAAGTATGAGGAAAAGCCTGACTGGAAAGTCTGTTCAACCCTTCATAGTGATGACAACGCCATTATAAGGAAGTTAATACAGTAATACGGACAGATACAAGTTTGAGTTAGGCTACATACTAAAATTATAAATAAATAAATATTTAAAAATAAAAAATAAAACACATACAAGGTAGGGAGGGAGAAACATTTTGAGTTAAGGGACTTGAAATGTAATTCAGCCCACTGGCTTTAAGCTCAAAATGCTTATTCCCAAAAAAAATATTAAAAAATAAACCTTAAAATGCTTAAAGTTTAGAATATATAGGTCAGAGTTTAAGAAAGAATGAGAAACCCAGTAACTCAGCACCATTTTGGAGTGGAATCTTAAAACTGAGAGTTGTAGGACTAACAAAAGGGGGAAAGAAACAGAATCCAAGGTAAAGCTACAATTTTTCCTTTTATGTCAAGCTCACAAAAGGGAAAAAATACCTAAAACAGAAAGACGAGTACTTAAAGGAGTGTGAAACACAAAATCAAGAACTGAATGACCCAAAAAGATAAAACCTAGACCAGCTGGCAACGATACATACACAAACAAAGACATGCACACACAAACACCAGGGCGACGAGGAAAAGAGGAGTATTTAGGTACATGTCGACCTAAAACCACATCTTGTTAATCAATAAACCTTTAAAACCACAAATGTGGAGAGAGAGAAAGAGGGGTTTTCTTCTTCTTTACCTGAGATAGTGTAGAGAGAGGGGTTTTCTTCTTCTTTACCTGAGATAGCGAGAAACGTTTCCGAGTTTCAGTACTTAACCCCAAAATTTAAGCTAAGAACAAAGGATATTTGGGGCTAAAGAAACATAAGATAAAGTTTGAATTTTGAAAGTCTGAATGGATAAATAGAATATAAAAAGGAGGGAAACGGAAAAAACTAAAGAGCGCGGTTCATGCCCTTATCCTACGAGGATAACATATGGCTGAAAATATAAAGAGAAAGTTTGAATTTTAAAAGTCTGAAGGATAAATAGAGTACAAAAAAGAGGGAAATGGAGTACAAAAAGGAGGGAACCGAACAAGACTGAAGAGTCGCAATCACAAAGATAGACTATACAGAATGATGTCCTTATCCTGCACAAAGTAGTAGTCTAGTAGAGTACTTCATAGGGTAACAAGAGGTAGCCACCTAGCTTAGCTGGTAGGATAGTAGTTAATTGTTGAATGAATTGATGGGTTCCCCCATAAAAAACGTGTCCCATTTTTTAGAAATGAATTGTGATCCAGACACAAATTATTTTATAAATATTTTATAAATTATTAATGTAGTATACTTCATTTTAGCATATTGATCAACAAATTATTTTAATATAGTTTTCGGCCTCACACAATATGCTGAGATGGAATATGTCACATCAGCAGTATTTTGTAAAATATTTGTAGAATAATTTGTGTCTCTGCATTATTCTTTAGGAATTATCTACATTCTCTCTCTCATAATATACAGAAGAGCAATGCTACGCAGACAGGAATAATGGATCGGTTAATTGGACAGTTTTTTTTTTTGTTAGTGACTTCTAAAAAATGTATAATATTTATTCCAACAGAAATTTTTATAAAATATAGTGTTTTAGGTGTAATTTGGATACATATACAAAAAAAACTGTCCAATTAACTGGTCCATTATTCCTGTCCGTCAAGACTTTTCCTATACAGAAAGTTTTGTTGGGATAATAGAGTTTTGTTGGGATAAGGAGAGAGAGAGAGAGTTAAAACTATCAGAAAAAATAAGCAGAGTAATGAAAGGTAATTTTAAAAAAATTGTCATTAATTCTCCTAGATTTGAACAAACGTCAAATAATTAAAGATAAATAAAAAAATTCTAAAACGTTAAATAATTAGGAACGGAAGGAGTAATATTTAAGCGTATATATCTTAAATTTTTTTTAAAAATTATTAATTTAAAAAATGATTAATTTGACCATAAAAATTAATTTAAAACGTTTATTATGCAACGGAAGAAATATTATTTTCCAAGGGTTGACTAAAATTGCATAGGGTCACCATCTAATATGGGTGTACTTAGACATGGTAAACGGGCGGGCCGGGCCGGGCCAACGGCAAGCCTGACCAAAAAGGCTCAGGTTTTGATAGGCTGCTATTGTGAGGTCTGTGGTCCGAGTTGGGCCGGGTCGGCCTGCGGATTTTTTCTTTTATTTATTTTTTTTAGCAAAATCTTGTTACATAATTCAATAATACATTTGTAAATCGAATATATATACATTTAAGAGTCAAATACTATAATACAAAAGGATTTGTCTTGTTTTTTTTTTCCTCTCAAATGATGCTCTGTGGAGGAAATTTGATTTTTTTGGGAAGAGAGAGAACATTACTACTACTTAATCATGTGCAATGCAATGCAGCAATTGGATACTAGGTGATTTTGTTTTGGTGTATATACAGTACCTCTGAATATTTAATTATGTTTAGAGCTTATTGTCCAAATTACTAGCGTGATATTTAAGTTAATTTCCCCCATATGCAAAATATAATTTTTACTAAATTAAAAAAGTCTAGCTAAAAAAATATATATCATAGTATAGATTATACTATTAGTATAACGGGTCAAGTGGTAAATGCTTTAAAATATACTATTAGTATAGATTATGAGTTTTTTAATATTTTATTTGTTTTAAATTATAATAAAATAGTTAAAAATTAGGAATATCATAGTAATTGCAAATAAAATAGGAATGTATCTTCTCTTGTTTTTCTTTAAATAAAAACATAAAATTTTAATATTATTAGGTTCCACCATCGTCACAAAAGAATAAAAAGAAACACGGTTAGTAAGCACCTACTCCCATTGTTCATTGTAAGCAAGCAAGCAAGCTAGCAACCAACCATGTTAGTAAATAAATGGCAAAAAGTACTTTTTCACCACTGTGGTTATAGTGATTTAACGAAATAGCCACTGTGCTTTTAAAATATTCAATTTGCCCACTGTATTTTTTAAAAATGTTCAACCAGGCCATTCCGTCCATTTTTTAAAACTGCCGTTAACAAATTGCTTATGTGGCTTTTAAAAAACAAAATAAAAAGTGACATGGTAATTACGTGGCAATAGATTAACAAATCTGTTTTTTAAATAAAATAAAAAATGACATGGTAATAACAACAAATCTGTTTTTTAACAAATTCTGTTTTTAAAAAAAATTACTTTTAAAAAAACGGTTTTTAAGAAAAACAATTTTTTAAAAAAATCTGTTTTTAAACAAATTCTGCTTTTAAAAAAAATTCTATTTTTTAAAAAAAACTGTTTTATAAAAATAAATATTTTTTAAAAAAAATCCGTTTTTTAAAAATTTCTGTTTTTTTAAAAAATTATGTTTTAAAAAAAAAGCTGTTTTTAATTAAAAAATCTGTCTTTAACAAATCTATTTTTAAAAAAGAGAATTTTTTTTAAAAGCAGAATTTGTTAAAAAACAGATTTTTTAAAAAAATAAATTTTAAAAAAAAACAATTTTTGTAAAAAAAATAAAATTACAAATAATATATTATTTTTTTTGTATCAATGAGATCTATTACAACATTACATTAATTTCAACAAGAAAATAAAAATAAAAAATCATTAATTACGAGACAAAAAATAATTTTATTTTTTTAAAAAAAAACTATTTTTTTTAAAAAAACAAATTTTTAAAAAAATCTGTTTTTTAACAAATTCTGCTTTTAAAAAAATTATATTTTAAAAAAAGTTCTGTTTTTTTAAAATAATTAATTTTTTTAAAAAAATCCGTTTTTTAAAAAATTTTGTTTTTTAAAAAAAATTCTATTTTTTAAAAACAGATTTGTTAAAAAACAGATTTGCCACGTAATTAAAAACAGATTTGTTAAAAACAGATTTTTTAAAAAAAATAATTTTTTAAAAAAATAGAAATTTTAAAAAAACGGATTTTTTTTAAAAATATAATTATTTTTAAAAAACAGATTTTTTTTTAAAAATAGACTTTTTTTTAAAAGCAGAATTTGTTTAAAAACAAATTTTTTTTTAAAAAAAATTTCTTTAAAACCGTTTCTTTTAAAAAAATAATTTTTTTAAACCCTTACTCAAGTCATAGAAAAGTTAAGATCAGACTCTACGTTCTTTATCAGACTCTACGATTAACCCAACTCGCAAAGCAAGTCAAGACTGATAGAGGACTAACAATAAAGAGCGTTGCAAAATGAGAAACTCAATGCAAGGATCACATATTCTTAGTTGATATTGAAGTTTAGAATATGCTTGTGTCCAACATCTAGCTTGGCGAAGTGACAACTTCCCCATGCATTGGTGAATCTGTAGAATGATGTGACATGCTAAACAAATCAAAAGTAAGTTGACATAACCTTACTATAAGTTAGCATAAGGATTATTAAGTATCAGAGCATTAAATGCTCGACGATAATTTTGCAATGGAAAACTTTCAAGCAGATATTATAAAAGAGTATATGGGTTAAAATCAGATACGCAGATTAGACGCGTTTTGAACGCGAATTGGACGTGTTTTAGGTATTTATGACTATTCGTGAGACTTAACCCACTATTTTAAATGATGATAATTGTTGGACCAATTTTTTTAATAATTACATCAAGTAAGAAACTTCATCTCCTAATATTTACACAAAAGAAATAAATATAATATATAAATACTAAAATAATATGTATTAGATCAACAACAACATATGAATTCTGGTCTGTACGTAACAAAAAGGATTAATCTCCCTAGTCAAACTAAATTAATCTTCTTTTAATCCACTTTCTCTAAATTATTAACCTCTCTTTAGGTCTTGAATTTCATTTTCATCATGCAACACTGATCATGTCAATCTCGATTGCTGAAGTTTGGCATCACCTGAAACACTGAATGTCTCAATGACAATTGATTTTGATGATCGGATGACAGCGACAGCTTGAGAGACAAAGTTGAATCCCCGATTGTCAATTTCTGACTTGAGCTAACATCTGCTCTTGTTGGTGGTGGATTAGGCATAGGAAAAACCGGAATTGGGCGCAAAAGCACCAGGGATTCACTCGATCAGCATTTCCATAGGTCAGGTTTTCAGATGGATTCTCAATCTATAGTGGAAATACAACAGAACCAACTGACACAGGGAAAGGCATCGCTGGAAACCCACCAATGTTGGGAATTTCCGGTGATTGTGTAACATGCTGGATCAAGTTATCTTGGTGAACAAGTTCTTCTTCCACTGGAATTGCAGTGACCTACAATAATCAATTATTTTTTTAAAAAAAAAAATAAAAAAAATCTAATCATCTCGTCTTCAAAAGCTTACAGTTCATAGCATCTTAAAACAGACATCCTCTGTTTTCTAGCTCAAATTGTTTTAATTTTTTCTTGCATGATCACTGCAAGTTTTGACTAGTTCTATATCATTACATTTAATGTCATAAAACAAGGTGAAACAAAACAATGATATGAAGACTTATTTATGTAGGTGGCTGGACGCTACATTACAAATTTGTGAGAATAATTAGCTTTTAAGTAAGAAAGGTATGTTTTCAATGGTCAGTGGAGAATATGGCTCATATGGACTTGGAAAAATCTTAAAATTAAGAATCTTATATTGAATTACCGAATCAGTGGTAATATCAAAAAGGCTAGAGCGACGGCGGCGGCATTTGAGGTTGCTTCGGCGGTGGAAGTATTTCTGAGCATGACTAACAACTTGAGTTGGGGTCCGAGTCTTGACGAAATTCCTCTCCAGTTTCCTATACCTACTTTCTGCAATCCTAGGAGGAATAGCTTGTGTTCTTCCTCCGTCCATGGCACACCTGTCAATGATCCATCCATACAATATTTAAGTTAATCAACAACTTTTGGATATTTAATTATTTCAAAAACAGTATTATTGATTGATTAGGGATTAACATTTGTGAAAGAAAAAAAATGTATAGACATGTCCAAAATCAATAATTTGACAAACAGCTCTAATTTCAATAAGAAACAAAAAAGTCCAGAAATGCCCAAAAATAAAAATATATCAAATTTCAATTATTGAATTCATTCGTCACGTATACTTGTAACTTACCGGTTTGTACTTGTATATACTCATATATTAGGAGTATTTATTTACATATAAAAATACCAAATTTACTTGAAAAGATATAAATTAATTTATGATACAACAGATACATTTATATTGACTAATAAAACAAGCAGAATAAAAGAGATTGGGATCAAACCTCGCTTGCGCTCCCGACTCGCGTTGGACTGGTGGTGAGCGTCGTCGTCTTCGACGGAAGCATAACCGGTGGCGCCCGCGAATGCCGCGGCGGAAATGTCGGCGTTGTTAGATGAGTCCTGAGATTGTTCATACTAAGATAAATTATTCATACTGACACTCTTCCTCATAGGATCCACCTTGACGCGGACACCAAACAACATTATCTCGCCGGAGATACATCCGCCACCACGGAACGAGAATTGATAGACTGAATGTGCTGTTATATAGAGAAAAAAGACGGATCAGATCAGATCAGGTGGATTGGAGGGTAATATTTGGCACATGGAGGCAAAATTGGCTAAAAATTATATTAACTCCGTTTGCTAGTAAGTCTAGCGGACAGTGATTTCCTAAATCAAATCATTTAACAAACGGATGGTATAGATGGTATTTGTCCATTTTGGATCATAATGCCTCTTGTGATGGAACTTATAGAGATGCATATATAACATTCCAGCTTAAAATTTTCATATAAACAAAGTGTGCTGTTTATCTACATAGTCGACAAACATAGTCTACATATTGTTAAGAGTAGAGTCACAAAGAAATCTAAAAAACTGGACCATTGGGCGCATGTTCAACTCAAATACACTCATCTCAGTAGATAATACTGTGTCTACAAAATAAGTCTGGAACATACTCGAATTAAAATCCACTAAGCACTTAAACATCTAAATAAAGAATTCACAATAACTTGCATAATGGTGAATATTATCCTTAATATAGAGAAATAAGCAAAATAGAGTACAAATTCAAAAACAATAACATGCTTGGGCATATTATCCATCCAACATGATAATTCTTTCACATGAGTGAATTGAATTTTGTAGATGACATCCATGAAACATTTAAATGTAGAATGTGTTTTCCAAATCTCAACAGCCAAAAAAGTTTATGAACACCAAAAAAAAATAAAAAATATTTATAGATAAGAATACCATAAAAAATTCTCAAGATAGTTCCTAATAAAATCCACACCAAAAAATAATAGTAGTTTCTGACTTCACACAGGAAATAATGATTCTCAGACATTCCTTATCAATTTACATAACCCAATCTTCTCTCATGGGAAATTTGTTATTTAAAATTTTAAAAATTCTCAGAAAGCAATAGTACCATTTAAACTGTCTACTAACCTATTATCTTCAACTTTATATACATGCCCATCAGTTGAATAAAAGTGCTGAACTATTATAATTATAAACCTTTAAACTATACAACTGCTCTTCGTCATACCAAAGAAATATTCAACCAACGAAAAAGAAATTGAATAAAAAATTTCGCAAAATTAAATACTGAGATCACATTAATATCAACTAAGACTAAATTTTTCACATAATCAAATCGCCAAAAATAAAATAAAATTGAGAAATAAAGGAATTACCGAGTTAGGAACCGATGTGAATTAGGCAAATGAGAAGCAAATCGAGAATGAATTTCATTGTTTTGAGGTCTAGGTATAGATTACACTTCTCTGATTGCCAGAGGAAGCTGAAGAAACCGCCAAAAAAAACGAACCAGACCTTAAGAAGCCGGAAACATTCATATACTGTACGGGACCCATATAACCTGAGGGAACTCGGGAACCCGAAAACCCGTACCAAAATCCGACTGAGACCCGAATGGTACGGAACCCATATAGCCTGATGGAACCCGCTAAACCGTACCAAATCCGACTCCGACCCGAATTGTACGAACTGTAAATTTCTGAAAAGGTAACTGTACGAACTGTAAAGCAGGTCCGAACAGCAGAGGAGGGGGGAACCGTACCTAAAAGAAGCCGCGCGTTTGGGCGCGTCGCAGTTCGAATTTGGTTGCGCTGCCTCCGGCCGTATTGCCGGCATGTTTACGCGGCCATTGGGTCCCTGAGCATGGAAATCTGTAGTTTAAATAGTCCAGGAAAGGGAAAAAAAGGAAACGTGAAGGGTGAGGAAACTTAATATTACAATCAAAAACAGCAAACCCAAATCATAGCATGAACATAGGCGGAGTAGCATGAACCCAGATCGGCATGGCCAGAATCCATAAAACCACCGGAGATGAGTAGAGCCAAACCCAGATTCCGACGAGCTTTATAAGAGATCTGAAAAAATTAGGAGAATCCTCCTTCCAAAATTAACACCAACACGTACCGGACTTTGTAAAAGCATAGATCGAAAAGAGTCAAACAGATACAGAGAAGAGGAAGGAAGGAGGAGGCAGAAGGAGAGATGGCAGGCCGAGAGTCGGAAGAGGGAGGAAGGAGACTGAAGTAGAATAGGAGATGTGTTGTTTTGTTCCTATTGAGTTTTGATAGTATGTCTCTGTCTCTCTATATTAATAATGCAACCGAGTTTTGTTCCTTTTAATGACTTGGGATATTAATTATTACTATTGTCTATTGGGTATTGGCTATTGCACGTGTGAGAACTGAGGAAGGATGGACAGGTGGACACAATTATAATATATTGATTCAGTAATTCGGATACCTGAATAATTTATTTTTTAAAATTGAATACGAAACTGAATATCGAATAATAAATCGGATATAACCGAAATTAGAAAAAAATCGAAAAATCAAAATAATTCGGTTAAAAAAATTCGATTGTGTTCAGTAATTCGATTTTATCTGTTTTTTACTCAGTCCTAATTGTTAGTCCGTCCTCTTCTTTGATTATGTGATGATGATTCCACAGAAGTACAGAAGCCCCCTTTGTTTAACCTTATATTACTACCTCCGTTACTAAAAGATTGTCGTTTAAAGTTTTTGCACATGGATTAAGAAAGTACTACCTCCGTTCCTAAAAGATTGTCGTTTAAGGTTTTGGCACATGGATTAAGAAAGTATCATTTACCAAGTAAAATTTGTTTGAAATTTCATCACTAACTCTTTATGGGAAATTGAAAACTATTAATACAAAAGAGAGAATTTCTTGGGACAATGAGAGAAGGTAGAGTTAATGTAGAAAGTAAATAATTTATTCTACTCGAAAGTTATAAACGACAAACTTTTTAGAACAAATTTTTTCTTCTAAAACGACAATCTTTTAGGAACGGAAGGAGTATCATTTATCAAGTAAAAATACGAGCGAGACTCGGATTCGTTTAGAATATGATCCAAATTTGAACATTAAAAATAGTTCGAATAAAAATATGAGTAGAATCTGAGCAAGGTTATATTCGACTCGTTTAAAATTCAAACTACTCGAATTCTTTATTATGATTCGATACATACTCGATTAATACATATTTGATTAGATGTTCGATACATTCTCTTATAATATATACAAATTTAAATCAAACTAGGATAATTAGTTATTATTTTATTTTATTTTTAATTTTAATTGTGATTTTATATTTGTAAAGTGTAATAATAAATATATTTTCTCATTTCTAAATAAAATAATAAATTCAATTTATAATTATATTTATTATAAAACTAGTTATTATATGGAAGTTCGAATTTGAGCTTGAATTTGAGTCGTTTGAATAAATATTCGAGTTGAGTTGGATCGAATTCGAGTAATAAATATTCGAGTCAAGTCGAATCTGAGTAGGATTTTTCAAATATAATTCGAATTCGAGTACGAATATATCATTTCGAGTCGAATTCGAGTAGCTCTCTGTTCGCTTCGGTTCGACTCGTTTACACCCTTACTCAAGTCATAGAAAAGTTAAGATCAGACTCTACGTTCTTTATCAGACTCTACGATTAACCCAACTCGCAAAGCAAGTCAAGACTGATAGAGGACTAACAATAAAGAGCGTTGCAAAATGAGAAACTCAATGCAAGGATCACATATTCTTAGTTGATATTGAAGTTTAGAATATGCTTGTGTCCAACATCTAGCTTGGCGAAGTGACAACTTCCCCATGCATTGGTGAATCTGTAGAATGATGTGACATGCTAAACAAATCAAAAGCAAGTTGACATAACCTTACTATAAGTTAGCATAAGGATTATTAAGTATCAGAGCATTAAATGCTCGACGATAATTTTGCAATGGAAAACTTTCAAGCAGAGATTATAAAAGAGTATATGGGTTAAAATCAGAGACACGGATTAGACGCGTTTTGAACGCGAATTGGACGTGTTTTAGGTATTTATGACTATTCGTGAGACTTAACCCACTATTTTAAATGATGATAATTGTTGGACCAATTTTTTTAATAATTACATCAAGTAAGAAACTTCATCTCCTAATATTTACACAAAAGAAATAAATATAATATATAAATACTAAAATAATATGTATTAATAGGAGAAATTTAATTTATATTATCTCGATCCTCAAATGTACGAGTTAAATATATTTTGTACATAAAATAGGTAACATTTTTTTTATAATTATATCCATAAAATGTGTTCTATTAAAAAATATACAAATTTTAAGTATATATATATATATATATATATATATATATATATATATATATATATATATGGGGAATGATCCATAGCATCTATTTGCTATGGATCAAAAAATGACATATAACATATTAACCATCTGTGTAATTAATGAAAGGCTGCGATTTGTTTTAGAACACGCTGTCCGCTAGTCTTACTAGCGGACGTAGTATGTGAAAAATTTAGCCAATTTTGCCCCTATGTGCCAAACACTGTACAGCTATTACAAAGCCATCCGCTAGTCATACTAGCGGACGGTTATAATATAATCAGTAATTCTAGTCTCAGTCATAACACTGCACGAATTCCTTCCTCAGTCTTAACACTGCAAAACAAATATTGGGTTAACCCAGTACACATGAATTCCTTTCTCAGTCATAACACTTTAAACATTGTACCTTTTTGTTAAAATCTAAGGAAGGATATTATATTAGCGAGATCTGCGAGTAAATAAACAAACAAACACCCTGATTTGCAAGGAACATTGACCTTTGAAATATAGAGGCCAAAGGAAACTGCACTGGATTGAGTCTATGACTATGGACTATATAAGCAAAAAATACCACCAAATGAAGTCTCAAGTATTTCCATAAATGAAATTCTAAAGAACTGAGATCCATCGCATAAAACAAGAAACCAACAAAATCAATTATATTTTCACATAAGATATACAATTGACTCTCCACCAGTACCCTCCACTTGATATTTTCTAGTGTAACAAAGTTATGGGAACCATTAGACCAATTCCACCACCCAACTCATATCTTCATCGACAAAAAAGGCATTACTGGTGCTATTCAGTTACTTTCCCCAACTACTAAAAAACCAAAAAAAATGAGGGTAAACACACAAGCATCTAAGAGATATTTAGATCAACAACAACATATGAATTCTGGTCTGTACGTAACAAAAAGGATTAATCTCCCTAGTCAAACTAAATTAATCTTCTTTTAATCCACTTTCTCTAAATTATTAACCTCTCTTTAGGTCTTGAATTTCATTTTCATCATGCAACACTGATCATGTCAATCTCGATTGCTGAAGTTTGGCATCACCTGAAACACTGAATGTCTCAATGACAATTGATTTTGATGATCGGATGACAGCGACAGCTTGAGAGACAAAGTTGAATCCTCGATTGTCAATTTCTGACTTGAGCTAACATCTGCTCTTGTTGGTGGTGGATTAGGCATAGGAAAAACCGGAATTGGGCGCAAAAGCACCAGGGATTCACTCGATCAGCATTTCCATAGGTCAGGTTTTCAGATGGATTCTCAATCTGTAGTGGAAATACAACAGAACCAACTGACACAGGGAAAGGCATCGCTGGAAACCCACCAATGTTGGGAATTTCCGGTGATTGTGTAACATGCTGGATCAAGTTATCTTGGTGAACAAGTTCTTCTTCCACTGGAATTGCAGTGACCTACAATAATCAATTATTTTTTTAAAAAAAAAAATAAAAAAAATCTAATCATCTCGTCTTCAAAAGCTTACAGTTCATAGCATCTTAAAACAGACATCCTCTGTTTTCTAGCTCAAATTGTTTTAATTTTTTCTTGCATGATCACTGCAAGTTTTGACTAGTTCTATATCATTACATTTAATGTCATAAAACAAGGTGAAACAAAACAATGATATGAAGACTTATTTATGTAGGTGGCTGGACGCTACATTACAAATTTGTGAGAATAATTAGCTTTTAAGTAAGAAAGGTATGTTTTCAATGGTCAGTGGAGAATATGGCTCATATGGACTTGGAAAAATCTTAAAATTAAGAATCTTATATTGAATTACCGAATCAGTGGTAATATCAAAGAGGCTAGAGCGACGGCGGCGGCATTTGAGGTTGCTTCGGCGGTGGAAGTATTTCTGAGCATGACTAACAACTTGAGTTGGGGTCCGAGTCTTGACGAAATTCCTCTCCAGTTTCCTATACCTACTTTCTGCAATCCTAGGAGGAATAGCTTGTGTTCTTCCTCCGTCCATGGCACACCTGTCAATGATCCATCCATACAATATTTAAGTTAATCAACAACTTTTGGATATTTAATTATTTCAAAAACAGTATTATTGATTGATTAGGGATTAACATTTGTGAAAGAAAAAAAATGTATAGACATGTCCAAAATCAATAATTTGACAAACAGCTCTAATTTCAATAAGAAACAAAAAAGTCCAGAAATGCCCAAAAATAAAAATATATCAAATTTCAATTATTGAATTCATTCGTCACGTATACTTGTAACTTACCGGTTTGTACTTGTATATACTCATATATTAGGAGTATTTATTTACATATAAAAATACCAAATTTACTTGAAAAGATATAAATTAATTTATGATACAACAGATACATTTATATTGACTAATAAAACAAGCAGAATAAAAGAGATTGGGATCAAACCTCGCTTGCGCTCCCGACTCGCGTTGGACTGGTGGTGAGCGTCGTCGTCTTCGACGGAAGCATAACCGGTGGCGCCCGCGAATGCCGCGGCGGAGATGTCGGCGTTGTTAGATGAGTCCTGAGATTGTTCATACTGAGATAAATTATTCATACTGACACTCTTCCTCATAGGATCCACCTTGACGCGGACACCAAACAACATTATCTCGCCGGAGATACATCCGCCACCACGGAACGAGAATTGATAGACTGAATGTGCTGTTATATAGAGAAAAAAGACGGATCAGATCAGATCAGGTGGATTGGAGGGTAATATTTGGCACATGGAGGCAAAATTGGCTAAAAATTATATTAACTCCGTTTGCTAGTAAGTCTAGCGGACAGTGATTTCCTAAATCAAATCATTTAACAAACGGATGGTATAGATGGTATTTGTCCATTTTGGATCTATAGCAAATACATATTATGGATCATTACCCTATATATATATATATATACTCCTAGTTTGGTGGTGGATTGCTCATTTTGGTCTTAACAGTTCTATGAAGCATACAATCAAACAGGTCATAGGCACAAGCTTTATGGACAAACTTCATAAACCTTTGCACATGTTTTAAACCACATTCTCCTCTCTTATTTCTCCGCACACCAACTAAACTCCATCTAACGTACAACCCAATTAACACAGTTATAATACTCTAAATTTTATATAACACAGTTAATTTTTTTTGAAAACTCCATCTAAGATACAACCCAATTAGCACAGTTATAATACTCTAAACTTTATATAAAACAGTTAATTTTTGCTTCAAAAATCAAGATTTAAAACTTACCTTGCTTTAACAGTTAAATAAGCTGAAATTGACACATAAACATTATAATAAATAATTTTATATTAATATATAATTATACATAATTAACTATATAACATAAGATTTACATTTAAAATTTATACCTATTGATGTATATATAAATAAATATATTAAATAATATTTTTTTACCAAACACTTATTAACAAATAAATATTTCAATAAATATATTGAATAATAATCTACCTCATCAAACTATTTGCTAAAAACTCATTAACAAATTTTGGAGAATCAGAATCGCTTACAAACACTAGTTAACAACTTATAAAGAATCAAAATCAACTCCAACTTCTTAGAATCAGAAATTGAAAATAAAAAAGTTGAGATAAACAGGGCTAACATCTATCTACCATCCAACAAAAAGAGTTAATATAATTTCCAAAAAAACAATAACCTACAACCTAAGTGGTCAAATCCCGAGGCCATGTCCAACCGCCCAAACATATCTCAATCCATCCCAACCCAAACCAAATCACAAATTGTATTTTCATATCAAAGCAGACATCAACACTTGCATTGTCTTAAAGTTAACAAAAACATTAATCAAACCAATACTTAATAGTTTCAACAAAAAATATAAGCATCTACACAAAGGCAACTAGTTGACACCGAAATTGCTTACAATTTTACAAAGATTTTAATTTGGGATAACTAAGGTTATTTTTCAGAAAACAATTCTTATTCAAGTATTAAATGGGCCTTTCGACAAATTCACCAAGTAGTGTCTATTTAATAGCATGCACCAATTCATTCAAATTTTAGTATTTGTAATCAAAATGGCACACATTGAAATTACTATTTTGATCACAAAAAACACAATAAAAGCATCAGCAAGTCTAGATGAGTATTAATTTGGGATACCGGGAGTACTAATTAGAATAAAGGCGAACATATGTACCTTGATTTAGTGACAACCAAAACTAGGAACTGCAGGAATGGGAGTGACGGCCGTATCACGGGTCCACTAGCTATCAGGAAATTGGTTAGACCACTCATCACCACCAGAGTAGTCGACATAATCACGGGCAGCAGCTGTTTCCTCTTCTTTCTTAGGCTACCCAGGTTCCATGTAGAAAAACAAATCAACCTACAACTGCTAGCTAAAAATTAGATATAATCGAAGTTCAATACTACATCATAAGTCACCTTTAACAAAATGAAAGGCGGAGGGAACACATGCGACATTTCATTCACCTCTTCATTATAGGTCAAGAGAGGGATTTCAGTACCATTGTTAGAGAAATCACCCTTGAACTTTTAAATTTAATCAATAATTTCAGATTGCAAATAATCTTTTTCTTTTTGCTTGTTCTCCTCCTGAATATTAAATCAGTAAATACTAAATACACCACACTTAGTAGACTTGTCAATCTAACTTTTCAGAGCTTGGCAGGTTCAATTTGCTCCACACACACCAAAAAAATAAAATAAAATAAAATTACCAAACCAGAGTTGCAGCATAAACATGATATAATCAAAGCTATTGACAACCAAATTAATGTATTGGATAACTTATTGAACAAAAAAGTCGCTACATTTGATATCATGCAGTATAGCAACAAACCGGCAAAAGTAACTTCTAATGCAAAACTAACCACCATCGAATCAAGGTAAAATAATTCAAAACAACATAATAATCAATAAAAACTAGTTTCATCAAACACAAACAATCACACCTACTTAAAGTAATCGGGTAATCTAAAAAAAAATTAGTTCAGTATATGTTTGTACTTATTTGGCCCGAGTTTGAAACATAGATCCATATTTACAAGGCGACTATGAAGAGGAATTCCTTGGACCAAGCATATCTGATAGAAAATAAGAAACGCAGATCTGAAGTAAAAATATAGTACATGAACGAGGGAGGGAGACGGACAAATATACATTAGAAGTACCCCTTTAAAAACTCAACTTTTGTTCATTCTGTTTCTTTTGACAAATTACAGAGGGAAAGAGAATGCGGGAAATGAAATAGTATATTTTTGGGTGATTAATATTTACTAAAATGGGTGCTTTTACCTCCAAAAAGTGGAGAATCTTCAGATAGTGAACGTCAAAGAATGTGTTAAATCTAATTTAGTAGTGTGACAAATTTAGCGAGCACATGCTCAATTTAGGTTACTCCCAACAACGCATAGGCATATTTCCTCTTACACTTTTAAAAAGATATACCAATAATTAATAACAAATCTTGAAAAGATCAGACTTTTATCACCGATTAATTACTCATAAATCACCAAGTATGAGGAAAAGTCCGACTACAAAGTCTGGTCAACCCCTCGTGAGTGATGACAAAGCCATTATAAGGAAGTTAATACACTAATACTTGAGGTGGACAGATACAAGTGTGGGTTAGGCAACATACTAAAATTATAAATAAATAATATTTAAAAATAAAAATAAAAACACATACAAGGGATAGAGAGAAAGAGAGAGAGAGAGAGAGAGAGAGAGAGAGAGAGAGAGAGAGAGCAACATTTTGTGCTTTAAAGCTCTAGAAATTATTGGGAAGGTAAAAAGAAAGGCATAAGCGTATATAGAGAAAGAGGAGTTAAGGGACTTGAAAGATAATTCAACCCACTGGCTTGAAGCTCAAAATTGAAAGTGTTGGACAATTGATACAGTTGATACAGTTGCAGAAGATAATTAATTGAAAGTGTTGGATAATTTTAAATCATACAAATACCATCCATGATGACATGTTAACATTTACTCTGAAATACACAGATAGATTATGAAATATTTTGTTTAAATTCTTATTTGTACTCGAGGCATTTAAATGTTAAATGATATGCAAAACCACAAAAGTAAAAACAGAAATTCTAGAGCAGAAATAGAAATGCATACCAAATCATCATCGGCGGTATTGTCTCCTTTTTCCACTACTCTCCCTAAGGATTATATTCTCTTCTCCAAGCTGACCACATCGCTCCTTTGCAAAAGCTAGATCTGCTTTGACCGTGTTAAGCTCCCAAAGAAGAAGCTTTGCATTGGCAACCATTGTCATTGCAACCTGTAACTATAATCAGGAGGCATATCATGCATCTCACCTAATATCAACATACAACTTTCTTTTTTTAAAAATGTTATTTTTTTAGAGCAACATCTGATAAAGTTCATTTTATTAATCCCAAAAAACAAAACCCTTGTTATTCTACTTTACTCCACCTCCACAACCCAAATCCACTGGATACCAACCCCCATGCATTTTGCTGACCAAAAACACAAAAACAACACTAAATAAAAATACCCGCTTCATAGATCTTCATTTTCACCAAACAATCCAATTTTTTATAAACAAACAAAATAAAAATTCTGCTAAATATAACTCCAAATGGGTCCTCCTCAATGTTTTGTTCTTACTAGAATTAACGCACATAAACAAGCCCAAGTTTTTACTTCCACTGAATAAAGAAAGGTTACATAATTCAAGAGTACACAATAAAGAAACTAAACACAATCCTAAGTTTTTGCAAACACATAATACATGAAAAATCTAAGTTGCAGACATAGTCCATCGCTGAAATTGAGTTTCAATCCTAAACAATAACTATAGCATACAATATGAAAATTTGCATACAGTAAAAACCTAATAAAGTTGAATGTCCTATCTTGAACTAAATTTCCCAACTTCATGCCTGGCCAAAATAATCTTCAAAACAAAAGAAAACAAAACAATACCTGCAAATCATTCAACCCCAAAATTTACTATTTCTCACACGTGCACTACATATATGCATTCTTAAGTCTGGAATAGAACAATAAACAAAAATGAGCAAGTGTACCTAGCTTCAAAATCTACTCAACTCAACTTTTTAGAAACCCACCGAATCTGTTGCAAACAATATTTTATTGGGTCTGCTTGTTTCTATGATATTCCAAGTTTAAGAAAGTTAAATAGATTTAAGCCTAATAGACAAAACCTCCAGGCCCTAGCTGTTCTACTTTACTCCACACCCCGAGTCTACTGTATACCAACCGTCATGCATTTTGCTGACCAAAAACACAAAAACAACACTAAACAAAACTACCCACGTCATAGATCTCTATTTTCACCAAACTATCCAATTTTTTTAAAACAAACAAAAAATAATCTGTTAAATATAACTCCAAATGGGTGGAATATATTTTTTGGCCTTGTGATAATCTCTGTAGAAAAAATAAGACTCCAAGAAAATAAAATTACAGAAAGGAGTAGATATTCAAGGAAAGTTGCAACAAAAAATAAAAATCATACTTTCATGCTCTGTAAAAAGGAGACATCAATGGGTATGAGACAGAGTGCAACGAGTGGTTGAGGAAGACGAGTAAAGTAGTAAAACTGAAGACTAAAACTAGAAGATATATTATCAAAAATATAAAAAATCAATGGAAAATGAAGCAAAACACTAGAATCAATGCACATAAGCAAGCCAAAGTTTTTACTTCCACTGAATAAAGAAAAGTCACATAATTCGACAGTATATAATAAAGAAACTAAACTCAATCCTTTGTTTTTGCTGCCACTAACTAAATAAAGAAACGGCACATATATTACATGCATAGGATATTCAAGAAAGCCACATAATTCATGAATAAGTTGCAGGCATAGTCCGACGCTGAAATTGAGTTACAATCCCAAAGAAAAACTATAGCATACAATATGAAATCCGTACCTTCGAACAAAGCAGCTAAAGCAGATGAAAGCGTGGAACCAAATCAGACCCCAATCATGGAGCTTCCACTACGCTACCAAAAATCTTAAATAATACAACAGATAATTGGTGCTCTTCCTAATTATTAATAGAACATTAATATAATGCATCGCCAGCACTAATATATAAGTTAAGCACTAATATTTTAAATCTTGTTTACAATTGTTGTTGATAAATAATAATATTCAATAATTGCAATCAAAATGTGAGCACAAGTCTTTCAAGTTTTAAGACAAATAAAATAGGCAAAACATAATAGAAACAATTTCATTGGGCTGATGGATAAAAGTCAACCCCTTTTCCATTGTGAAAAGTATTTATCTTTTGTATCAGCCAACTAAATTATGAAATATGATATCAAAGGGAATTGTTAAATTCACTCCACTTTCATAGTGAGCACATTTAGCATCTACTAAAGCTGATGAAAAAACAAAAACATAAAACATCTCCTTGTTAAATAATATATCACAAATTAGATGCTAGAATCAAGCAATTGGAGACGACATCTTAAGTTCTGTTAGGATATACCAATTTGTCACAAGGAACGAAGAATTACTATTTTGTTATAAAACATTTTATATGTCCAAAATAACCGAAAAAGGGTTGGGAAAATCAAGGGGAATGCAACCTTCGCTGAAGTGGGTAAATGCCCTTAACAAAAATAAGTTGGCATCTAACATTGCACTTAAATAGACAACTTGTCCCTCTAACTAAGTTGTTTCCAGATTAGTGCAAGCAGCTAAGTTTGAAATGGCTAATACAATAATAATAGATAGGACTCCTAAAATTATCTATTCAAATACTATACATGAGACACAAGACAACTTTGGTAAAAAAATGTTATATACGCTTTTACAAATAGCTTATAAAAAAGATCAATAGAGAAATAATCCACTAAATTGAGAAATACACATTTTTTATTGACTAATTTCAAGTAATACATTGAAAAGAAATTGATACATTGTACTTACACGCATCACGACAAGGTAACATGTTGGGAAATCCAGTTCAACGCATCCACCGGTCTCCTAATCTCCACTTTTTCTACCATTTCAACAACTCCCATCGAAACAAGCTCGGAGTTGAGCAAAGCCACGAATTGGGAGGGTTTTACGCTTCTCTCAGAAGAAAGCGAGTAAAAAACCGAGAAAAAAAAAGGCGCAGAACAGCCGAAAACGTTCATTACCGCACGGAACCCATATAACCTGAGGGAGGCTGATAACCCGCCCCAAAATGGGGCTCCGACCCGACTGTACGAACTGTAAAATCACCAAACAGTAACTGTACGCACTGTACAGCAGCTACGAACATCAGGGGAGGCCTAACCGCAGGGAAAGAAGACCGTCGCGTGAGGGCGCGTCCGACCTCCGATTTGGTCGATCTTCCTCTGATCCAAAAGCCCCTATCGACTGTGATTGACCGTGATCCGCATGCGGCTACTGAAAGTGTTTGCAGGCTGGAAGGGAAAATATAGTAAAGAAGACTGAAGCCTTATCCTACCACAAAGTAGAATAGAATATAAGCTATAGAGTGGTAGTACATGAAGAGAAGTTTGAAAGGACACGGTTAGAGTGAGAGTAAAGGGAGGGATGGACACAGATAGGTTATAGGTTATATGTTGATTTTATCTTTACATTGCACTATTTATTTTTAAAACGGGTCATCGACCAAATATAAGTATACTTATATTTTAAATTTAAAGTTATTATGATATAATTAAATTAATTATTTATGATATTTGGTTTGTATATTTTTTATCTTCTATTTCTAATATTTTATATATTTTCTTCTCTTTAAAATTTTTTACACACCTTTTCTAAAAATTTTGTACACTTGTTTTTTTTAAAAAATTCTTCTATCCTCAATTTTTTTTTTATATATGCTTGTCTCTCTCTCTCTTTCAAAATTCTATACTCTTAAATTTTTAAATAATTTCTCACCCTCTCAATTTTTTTATGTTTTCACTAAATTTCTTAAAATTTAAAATATTTGTTGTCTAGTGTACGCATGTGACATTAATTCACATATTATTTAAATATTTGTTGCCTAGTGTACACATGTGACATTAATTCATATATTATTTAAATATCTTTTGTCTAGAGTGCCATTATATTCTTCCCCCGTGAAATATGCTAACTAAATTCCTCCTTATAAAAGGATGAAAAGCCCAAGTAATTCATATGCTCCTTCGGATGTATTCTAAAAATAAAAAGTCTTCCACAACAAATCTTTTACATTTTTAATCTACATTCTATTTTAATACATAAAAGTCACAACGAGGAACAAAAATATAATAAAATAATTAATATTGTAAATTAAGTATTATTAGTTTAAAAAATTATTATTTCATAATGTTCAGTGAACTTGTTAATTTTAAGTATTAAAGTGTTTCAATTTAACTATTAAAATTTAGCAATAATCTTATAATTTAAAACGAAAAAAGAATTACAAATGCATGACATGGTTGCTAAAGGCAAAAATTGTTCAACAATAATTTTGAAAAAATATAAGAGGTATAGTAATTAGGAACACGTTTTGTTTTTATTTTACTTAAAACAAAAAAAATAAGAGACGG
Source organism: Panax notoginseng (assembly GCA_016801055.1). Taxonomy (NCBI): domain Eukaryota; kingdom Viridiplantae; phylum Streptophyta; class Magnoliopsida; order Apiales; family Araliaceae; genus Panax; species Panax notoginseng. The sequence continues at coordinate 227,583,725 of CM029016.1, forward strand.
AAAATAAAAGCAGTTAAAAGCTTAAACCTGGTGTTTAAGGAATTTTATATGACCTATTTTTTTTAACATTAATTAACTAAATATCACCTATTTGAAATAAAATTGGTGATAAAAGTTTAATCAATAATATATTTTGTAATATATATTACACTTTTTAATATTAATTATTATTTTCTCATAATATTTTTTCTATATTTTTAATATATAGTTATTTAGGAATAAAATTATTGTAGAATAATAAGTTACAATTATAACTTTTAATTTTAAAAATTAAAATTAAGAACATTTAAGAATAAAATTATTGTAGAATAAAATTTTGTTCGTTTAAGAACATTTTGCACCAAAAATAATGCGGTAGTTTTGGACCTCCAAACCAAACCAAATGCTCTACACACCTATAGAAACTCAATATAAATTATAAGAAATCAAGAAATAATGTGATTTCATATTTTTGAGTTTTCAGTATCACAAACTGAATACCAAAGAAGAGATTAATGCACAATCAAGAAGCCGAATTCACCCTTTTGCAAACTGTATACAGGTAATCACATGCATGGCTTAAAAGAACATGTTAGGATGCAGAGTGTAGGTAAGGAAACCGTACCTTACTAGGGTTAGGGTTTCGTGTTGACTGAGGAGGAGAGAAATCCGCGAAGAGTACGGTTTTGATTGAGTGGTTGAAGAGGGGAGAAGAACAGGTAAGCAATTGCTCGAGTAACACGTGGCAGAACTCTTAGGATTCAAGAGCCTTCTTTAAAGTCTCCAGTTCAGAGAGAATCAAAAAGTCCCTTCTATTGAAATGAAAGGGAGTATTTATAGAGTTTCCTAAATAATGGTCACGTGCCTTGCACATGTCTGGGTCTTGTGCTTGACATGTGATTTCAGAGGAAATTCCAAAAATACCCTTAATTACTTAAGTAATGCCTAAATCATCCTGTCCTTTTAGCCACCAATCCAATCCCTCAATCAATTCCCAAAACGAGTCGTCTCCACGGCCCTCTGCCTCGGGACACGTGGATATTTCTCCTGGTTCGTTTAATTCTTTAGATCACACGTAAGCCCTAATTTAATATTTGGGCTCACAATTGCCCCCTGCCCGTGAGTCACGCCTTCGGAGTGACGATTGTGCAAAAATATTTCGAGTCTTTGAATCCTGCTTCAAATTTTCTGAATAATCCGCGGAGCTCGATCTTGCAAGCCTCGAAAAGAAACAAAAATATTATGACAAATAAACCTTAAGAGAACTTTCCCAAAATAATTTGAAAATCATTTATCAAACTTGTTCCCAAATCTTGCTCAATCAAATTAAATCTGAAAACTTGGTAATGAGGGGATTAGTTGCAACAATTAATAGTATATATAAATTATTCGTAAATTCATAAATAAAAATGTATAATAGAATACTTGACAATATGCATTAGAAGGGCAAATATAACAGTAAAATATGCCTTGTGAAGAATTTGATTTTATAAACAAAAATTAGTGACATCATATAAATAAAAAAATTAGGACATATAAATATATATATATCCTATTAACAAAACCATAATTGCACCAAACATGACCCCAGATGTATAAATTAAATTCCGCGTTTTTTTTTTGGGAAATTGTTTCAAACTGCAAACACCCATAATTAGAGCTCTAAAACAAAACAAAACAAGTTTATTAGGATACATACTCTATATTTTATTGTGTATATATAGAAAGAGAAGGGCTGAGTTTCTTTTTCATGATTGATGAAGTAATACAATATCAGTAGTATTGTATTGGAGAGAAGATTGAAGAAACTAAAAAAAATTGCGCGATCAAAGAGATTCGTTTTCAAGTTCAGGTAATAGCGATTGAATTAATCAGTTCTCGCCATGTGAACATTCGAAGAATTGCAGTTGGTTTTTTTTTTTTTTGGCGCCAGATTCGTAAGAACAGTGTAAAGCTTTAATTCTATGATCATAGCTGCAGGAAAGGATGATGAGGGAAAGGATAATATATTAAAAAGTAATAAAGCCTACTATCTAGTTCATGATTACACTACCTTTCTAATTACGCCACTTTCATGAATAATGCTCTGCACAAATTTTTCCTTTTTTTTTTAATGTAGGTTCTATACTGCAGGATTTTTTATTTTTTTTTAATGCAGGGTCTATTCTTAATTATGACAACGCAACCTGCAAATAGAAATTTAGAAGAAATAACTGTTAACTTATAATCCTGCAAAAAAAAAGCTTGTTAACTCTCTTTTTTTTTTCACTGCGACGTTTTTTTTTTTTAATTATAGGTTCTATATATATATATATATATATATATATATATATATATTCACTAAATGATGCAGGTTCAATTTTTAATATTAAATGATGATAATGCAACCTGCGAAAGCAAATCCACAAACGTGATGGATTTTTTTTTTTTTTAAAAATATAAAAGAAAGACTTTCTTTTAAGGAACTTCAAGCGGTACTTCGTTTCGATCAACAGATCAAGAAAGGAAGCAAGGTACTGTAGTTGGACCATCCTGGACGGGCGAACCCTAGTAGGGACCGAATCCCAGGGTGGTTAAACCTTATGAAGCCGAATCTCAATGTGGTCGAATCCCGAGGTGACCGAACCCTAGAGGGTTTTTTCGTCGTTTGATAATTTTGTTCCTTCTTCTTTTCAGGTGGGGCTAAATCTTTTTATTCAAGTTTAGACTTTTTCGCGCCGGACATTGTCAAAAAGAGATTGTTTTCAAGTCGACCTCGTTTGTTCGGTATTCATAATTTCTCTTTTACCATGGTAAGTACTATATTTCTGATGCTTTCCACTTCGTTTTCTTGTTTTATAGAATTTTTATATTAAATCCCCCTTGTTGTAGGCCAACTCTGACGAACGTTCTGCGGTCCCGAAAACTACTAAGGAAATCCCCTTCATTAGTGAGTGGGGAAAAGCTCCCTTCTTTGGGCCTTTTGACGATTTCTGGGAACGAACGAAGAATTTTGATCGTGTCACTTTTCATCCACCTGACAAAGGGGGTGTATTTCTATATGCTGCAGCTAGCGAAAGTGCGGATAGCTTTCCCTGCTCTGCTCACATTCTCCGCATGTGCATCGAAAAACAAGAGTACCCTTTTAGTCCCCTTCGCTTCCTGTCTGACTCATCTAGTCGCCTTCAGGGATGGCAATCTTGGACCGACGAGATCCTCGGGAATTTCGATTATGTGAAGTTGTTGGACAAAGCTGGGATTCTGCGTTGTGTTCAACTATGTAGAGATCTTCGTATCCAACAGGACTATGACGCCATTACCTTATTGATTTCACGTTGGTGCTCTTCTACATGTACATTTGTCACCGCTTGGGGAGAGTTCACCCCTACTCTAGAGGATGTCTATGCCATTTACCAGTAATTCTTTCTTCTGTTTTGTATATTCATCCTCATTTTTTCTTGGGTTATGTATTTATTTTGAACTACATCTTGTAGCCTTCCTGCTGCTGCTTCATCTTCTTGTGGTTCATCCAGCATGTCCTCTAAGGATACCGAATGTGTCGCGTATTTGACAGAAGCTTTTAAGCGGGCTTCCAATTACACCACGAGGTTCCAAGGCAATATAATCCTTTCAGACTTTGAGACGCCCAACCATCCGGAGACTTCCTGGCTATCTTGGGTTCGTTATTTCTTTCGGGATTACAAGCTTGGCCACTGGAATAGTTCTGTTTATAGAGAGTCCGTTCTTGCTCTTCATAAGGAACCTTGTCCTTTTCCTTTAGCTGCATATTTGGCTATGTGGTTGTCCCACTTTATCTTCCCTGGGTTACCTATGGACGGTCCCTCGACCCGTATGTTTAGCTTAGCAGCTTTGTTGTCTCGGGGTCTGGATGTTCCTCCTGCTGCTCTCTTTTTGGGAACCTTGTATCATCGCTTGGATGAAACTGTTCTTGCTATGAGAGAATCTGTCGGAAGGTACCCCTTTTCAATTTCACTCATTTATTATATTTATTATATATATATATATATATATATATATATATATATATTCTTTATCAATATTTCTTTCATTTATTCAGGTATGACGTGAATTGCTTTGTTCCATGCTCCTTTCTTCAGATCTTCCTCTTCGAGCACTTTTGGGGTCATTCTACATCTGTGCACTTGTCCCAGAAACGAAGGAAATATCCATCCCCTTTTTTATCACCCAATATTATTCCCCGCAACGCTCGTTGGATTGATCATAGGATTACTTCAGATTTGCGGCTTTATATTGATAATTTTTTCTGTTTCACTGCCCGTCCGTACACCATTATTCCAGAGGGAGGTTCTATGCCTCGCTTATATAAGAGGGACTTCCGTTATTTTTCAAATGTCAGGGAATTGACTGGTTCTTCACTTTCTTGGTTCATATTCCTCCGAGCTGCGGAACTTCCCTATCTTGTTGAGGACGATGGTTTTGGCACCGTACTTTACTCTCCTCATAGAGTCACGAGGCAGTTTGGATTTGACCAAAATCGACCTTTCGGCCGCTCTTGCCAGAGGGATTACGAAAGTTCTCTCCTCAATTTTGTCCCCACATCATCCTCATTTGCATGGGAGTTTCCAAAACCATCTATTGCTCCTTATGACCCTCTTCATTTTGTTATACCAGATGATTCTTGGCAAGGGCGATATACTAATTTTGAACGCAGCTACTGGCTCATCAACCTTAAAAAATGGCAAGATAATACTATAATTTGTTCCCCGCCAATTTCTCCTCCCGAACATCTTCAATGGACAAGAATGTTATGTTCTCCTAGAACTAATACTCGTTCGGAGCGTTGGCCAACTAGTAGTCAGCTTCTTGAGCGTAAGGCTTTAATGTCTGAGTCTCTTCTTCCCCGGTCAGCAGACCCAGATGTTCCTCCCGTACAGGTCCCTACTACTTCCTTGAATCTTCCATCACGGGTTTCATCTTGGATACTTCCTCCAGTTCCTCCCCAGGGATCCTTTGCTGCTGAGGAAATCAAAGTTACTTCTTCTAAAATGAGAGCATCTGTTATTACTAACTCAAAGGTGATGCCCCCTACAGATTCTACTATGGTTCTTGCTATTCGTTCTGTCACTAGACGAATGCCAAATGGGCAAACACTTATCTTAAAGCCTTTGGCAAAGCGCCCTCTTGATAACGCTAGCTCTAATATGTCAGCAGCTGAGGATCCGGTCAAGAAACAACGCAAAATTTTGGTAAAATTTGTAGCATTTTCATTTGTCTTTCAACCATTCATAAAGTTATTTTCGCGTTTCCCTATGTCATTATTTCCTTATTTTTTCAGATTACCGATGCTGATGAAGAAGATGATGTTCCTATTGGGTTTCCTGCGGGTGCTGTAAGTGAGACGGTCACGACTTCCACTACTTGTCAGCCTCCTCAGCCTATCACTGTTGCTATCGAATCTTCTTCACCGCATGATGATCGTGTTAGTCTTGATGCTGAGGATTCTTTATCTGATGTGAGTTCGGGTCATGTTGTGGGTTGTACAACTCTCTCTTCACGTCATCTTATAGCACCTCCTCATGAGAGTCTAGAAGGTACCAATGATGCTCCTATTTTCTCGAGGAGGAATCCGTCTGAGCTTATTGCTGATATCCCGCTTTCAGTGGCATCTCACGACTCTTTATCCATCAGTGTGAGTATTTTCTTCAGTTGACATACATTTTTTTTTCTATAATATATTATGTTTTATCATTTTTTTTGAGTGAGAAGAAAGATTTGCCCTTATCTGTCGAGTCGCTTGCTTTATTTGATGCTCTTCATCCGGGTGTCGCCACCTTGCCGTCTAGTGATGACCTTGGTTATCCTCCTACTGACCAAGGCTTGAAGGATTTATCAGCAACACAACAGTCGCCTGTTTTTTCATCCTTTGTTAAGGAGTCATCATCAGCACATTAGCCACCTGTTTCCTCATCCTTTGTCCCGAGTGGTTTTATGGTGGCTTCTGAAATGGCTTCTACTAGAGCTTCCTTCAATCCAAGTGGAGATCTTATTTCTTGGAGAGGTTTTTAGATATCTTCTTCCAGCTAGGAAATTCTCGATCGTCTCTTAACTCGGTTTCCGCAAATACTTGGCCGTCTGAATATCTGCATGGCCCCCGCCCAGACTTTCTTTTTAGATCGACTTGCTAGCCTTATTCTCGAGTTGCACAGCCTTTCTTTATATTCTTTGCGAGCCGAAGATTTAGATAGATTTAACAGTGAGCTTAATGACTTCTCCATTGTTGGCTTTGATATGTCTCCTTTTCGTGCTCGGCTGGATCTTCTTAGTTCCACTTTTCAGATTGTTACACTACGGTCGGAGGTTACTATGTATCAATGTGAGAATAACTCATTTTCAGAACAACTTTCGGCTCTTGAGAAAATCGCAAACGAACTGGAGACCCAACTTCAGGGTTTGAAGTCAAATATTCAAACTTTTCAGAAGCTGAAAACCGCCAATGTGAAGGCTCGTGATGCTGCCATTGCTAAATTGGAAGCCTTAGCTTTGCCCCCGCTTCAGTTTGATATGTCATGGCCTTTAGATCATGACTTTTTATAGTTTTTTTTTTATATTCCTGTATCAAAAAACTCATTTACGTATATTTCTTTTATCGGAATAAAGTTTCTTTAGCCTTATTAATTGTCTTTAATTTGAATTTCTTTTTTAAGACTCAACGTTTAACATTGAATCTCAAGTTATTCAAATTAATATTCTAACACAACAATTTGAATAATAATAAAAAAGGCAAACATGAATGTGAATAAAACACGTTTTTTTTTTCGCAAACCAACACTTGAATTCATACTTTTAAAATCAGAAAAATAAAAAATAAAATAAAATATTCAAGTATAAGTGAAAGTTTGACATTTTATTGATAATCATGTTGCTTTTAACGAAAAGCATAACGTTTCAGATTGTCATAATAATAAATCTTGCTTTTATCGGTGAAAGCATAACGTTTACCACTTTTAGAGATAAAGTGTAACTTTTTTGGATTTAAGGACTTAAACTCAGGTGTCTTAATTACTTTTAAAGTTGAAAGTATAACTTTTCTGTGATAACTATCTCATGTATAATATTGCTTTACCCATTTCAGGTTCAATGGGCCTGGGATAGCATCTGATCCCACACGAGATATTTTGCAATATCCGCTTTTGGAGATCTCTCGCACCCTATACGGGCCTTCCCATTTGGGGAAAAATTTGGTGGTTGGTGTTCCACTCATGACTTGATTCGCTGTCTTGAGCACCAAGTCCCCCACCAGAATTTGTCGAGGTACCACTGCAGTATTGTATTGTTGTCGCAGTTTTTCATGGTACCGTTCTAATTTTTCTTTAGCTTTGTCTTGAAAGTCGGCTAAGGCTTCGAGAGCAGCTGGTCGGTTCTCTTCCTCGACTAAGCTTCGGAGTCTCATCCTTGCCGAAGGGATCTCTATTTCAGCAGGCAAAATAGCTTCTTCACCATATACTAGCGCGTATGGGGTTTCACCCGTAGGCTTTCTTTTTGAAGTTCGATAGGCCCATAGTGCTATTGGTAACTGTTCTGCCCATGTTTTCGGGTGATCATCCAAGGTTTTCGAGAGAATCTTGATCAGAGTTTTGTTTGTGGCCTCTGCCTGTCCGTTGCCTTTCGGGTAGTAAGGAGATGATTTGTAATGTTTTACCCTGTATCTATCTATCAGGCTCTTGACGTCCCTATTGATGAAGGGAGTTCCATTGTCTGATAAAATAACATTCGGGATCCCGAAACGACAAATAATATACTTCTTGATGAAATTTGCCACTGCTGGTCCTGTAGCCCTCTTTAAGGGTATTGCTTCTACCCATTTTGTGTACATCTCAGTGGCGGTTAAGATCCAGATGTTACCCTTTGAATTGGGATGAATAAGACCTATAAGATCCATTCCCCATGTATGAAAGGGCCATGGTGTTGCTAAAGTCCGCAAATCCACAGCGGGAGCATGAATCAAGTTTCCATGAATTTGACAAATGTGACACTTCTTGGCAAACTCTAAGCAATCCCCTTCCATTCTAGGCCAGTAGTAACCATGATCAATCAACTGTTTATACAACTTGGCTCCTCCTTGGAGTTCATCTTTATGCATTTGGTAGACCAAATCCTTGGCATCTCCTAATTCCAAACACCGTAAAGGCTTGCCGTTAAACCCTCTTCTAAACAACTCTCCGTTTTGTAAGAAGAATCGTCGTGCTTTCTTCTTTATCGTGATTGCATCCTTCTTTTCGACAGGAAGACTACCACTTTGTAAAAACTCCATATATGGGCTTCGCCAGTCTGCTATGTCATCAATGAAGGCACATTCCTCCTCCTCCTCAGGGCATTCTTGGCATGGAAGACATTGTCGTTGAAGTGCATCTGCTTCTTTCTTCATTTCGGGCCAATAATACCCTTGGCGTTGCAACCTTCGATACAATCCAATATCTGCCAAACCGCAGTTTTCTTTATGTACTTGATATAAAATCCTATTTGCTTCATCCTTCCCCAAGCATCTTGTCAAAACACCATCTGCTTCTTTATGGTACAATACTCCTTTAATGATCCGGTATTTCTGAAGCTCCGCCAGTGATATATTCCCTTCCTTTGTTTGCAATTGATGAGAGATGGCATGTCTCCAATCTTCTGTCAAATCTTTGGGGAATAATTCCAGCACCGTGGTTGGGAGGATTCTTTTGATTACTTTTACATCCAAGTCTTCTCCTTTGACATACACTCTAGATGCTACTGTGGCTAATGCATCAGGTTGTCTGTTTTGTACTCTTGGCACGTGTAAGACCCCGAATTTTATGAAATAAAAGTATTCAATTTTTCTTATAATTACTATTCAGTAAATGGTTAAATTGATAAAAGTTTAAAGTTATGAGTGAAATATGATTTTTTTTCAAAATAAGCAAGTGGTTATAAAATAATCATTGTTGTCGGGGAATATTCGTTTGGTCGTGGAATATTCTTTCTATCGGGGAATATTCGTACGACGGCGCAGCCATTTGTGGGCCCCATAACAGAATAACTGTCGGGTGAAGAAAATGACAAATTTGAGTTTTTACAAATAACGGCGTAGTTGTTACCGTTAACACTGTTGGAATACCCGGTGGTTAAAATACAGTAATACGCGTTATTGCATAGTAGCACACGGTATTGCATAGTATTTTTGAAATTATTGATTCTTACGTAAGAAGGCACTACTCAATAATTGTTACAGTAATTACTGCTCAATATTTTATTTTATTGATTCAATAATTGCTACGTTGAAATTTTGTATTATTGTTGTTCAATAATTGTTGCTGCACAGTATTTTCTATTATCTGATCAATAATTCATATTATTTGAATAATATTATTAGATAACATTATTGACAATGTCTAGAAAGTTCTGTCTATGAAGAGGTTTGGTCATCTAATTGCGCGCCAGTAAGGAGAAATCCTTATTGGAAAGCCCCCTCTTTCCTGGGAACGGCCTGGTTGTCATAAATGTGATTCTGTAATATTATTTGTGAATAATTAATTATTGATTTATATGATAAGAAAATATTTATTTTATGTGGATATAAATGAGGGATATATTTTTGTGGTTAAAAATGAAGGAGTTAATGTTGAGGTTTTTATCAGTATTTTTGTCGGAATGGAGGTATTAAAAATCAGGGTTTTTGAGATATTTTGCGGGGGTTATAATTTTTAATCCGACCGTTGGATCGTGGTAATTTTTGGATATATTATACATATATAAGTTGAGTATATGCCCACAAATTTTGAACCGTTAAAAATGAACGTATGATTTATTATGAATTTTACAAGATGACTGGTTCAGAAATTGTTGAATTTTCGGAGTTTATCATTTTGATGGAAAATTCTAGAATTGGTGGGCCCCACTTGTGGTTGGTGAAGAAATGTGCTGAATTATATTTCAAATGTGGTGGGTGGGAATAGTAGCAGGTAAAGCCATCAGGTTACAGGTCAAACCTACCAAAATTTTCCTATAAATAGAGGGCTAAGTTAGAATTGAAAATCACACCAGAAACATAAGCTTTCTCTCTTTCTCTCTCTATATTATGAGGCATATTTTGTGAGTTTTTAGATACTTGGTAAGTTGCTATTCATCAGTGCAAGTTTTCTTCAGCATCATATCCGATATCCAGTCAGAAGTACCGCTCTTTTGAGGTAAGGGATAGTAAGGGATTTTAAGGGTTGTTATGATTTTTAGTTTCGTAATTTTTCTGAACTTCAAAAATTCTAGAAAAATTTGAAATGATATTTTGATGAGTTTTATTGATTGTGCCCAAAAATGGTGATTTTTGGATGTATAGATTGAGAGTTATGAATTTTATGAGAAAAGACTATTTTAAAAGTAACCGCTTATAATTCCTTGTGGTTAACTCCAAAATTGATGAAATTTTTATTGGGAGTACATGTATATGATAGAAGTATACTCTGTAAATTTCAGAATTTTTAGACAAAAGTACAATTTTTGATAAATGTCTAAATATTCGGCTATTTTGGCCATATGAAAAATAGTAAATGACTTTTAAAAATTCTGAGAAAAATATATGTTCACTATGGGACTATATTATGCTAAATTCCAAAAAAGAAATATTTTTGGAACTGATTTGGTATTTTTCATGAAAATGGTCTAGCTATGAGTAAATGAATTAAATATGTTTTGTGAAGAAAGAAAATTGAAAAATAGGATTTTATGGCTTGAGAATCCTATATGAGGTATATGCAGATTTTTGATGAGGGTTTTGGTTATTGATGATAAAATTGTAAGAGTTGACATTTTATGATGATTAAATGCATTAATTAGTAAAGTGTAAACAATTAAAATAAATTGTTTATAAATTTAAGTAATGTTATTCTTTCAATATCATTATACCGAAATATTGGTATGAATTTTATTGTAGAATTTCTATCTTTTGTGTCGGGGTTACTATTCATGAGTTACGAATATTACTCTTGAGATTAAAACTATATGTTGATCATATTATTTTTATCATCATATATAACATTTTTATAACCCTGATGTTGAAATTCTCTTTCACTGGAGTGTAAATGTGACAACCCCAAAACAGGTCCATTCCACCCAACCCATTCTGAGTCGTCAAATACATGGTACAGAAAACAACTACAACTTTATTACAACAATTGTTGTGCAAAATACAACAACACATATGCTGTGAGTTTGGATACAAATATATACCAAATGTGACTCCACAGCACCTCACAATGGTACCTTACATAAAGGTATAGTCAAAAACTGTTTTAGAAATTAGAATCTTTGGGAAGTGCTCAAGGAAACCTTCGTACATGGGAGGCCACGCGTCTAGGTTAGGATAGATATCATATGGCCACAAAATTATCCTTGGTTGACCCAATAGACCCCAAAGAAAAACGAGAAGATTACTATCATATTCTTCCCAATGGTGAGTCTTCTCTTGACATATCATTATCTCTACTGTCTCTAATTGAGAATTATACTTTAAACAAACACCAAGATTATATAGGTAGTGCTCGTATATATACTCAGCAAGTGGATGAGCACATCCCTGTCTTATGATGACACGAGGTTGTATGTCGTTAGACATCTTGTATGATAGTGGCAAACCACCCTTCCAACGTTGGGTACACCTTACCCTATTGGATTCACCAAATATAACTACTAAATGAACTTTTCTATACTGCTTCGGGAGAACATCCACAGCTAGAGACCACTGTTCTATTTCCCCGTTACCCTCGCTCGACCCAGCTACACTCTTATTACCTGAAAGGAATTGTGAAGCAAAAGGGTGAGCACAACTAGCCCAGTAAAGAATATCATGACTAAAGATAATTAAATTATCAGTAGCCTTCATCAATAATAAATCAGAGATTTAGAACATATGGTAAATGATAAAAAATTTCAACCATAGTTGCAGCGGAACGAGCAATCCATTAGAAGAGTCAAATAGACTATAAAGTCTATTATCTTCTCCATGTTAAAAATCCACCAACAATATTTTATCCATGTAACATCACTCAACAGTTCCTTTCCACAATCATATGAATAACTCATAATCATAATTGTGATTCTAAATTTTTCTTCGCACCCAGGACGAAGAATATTTTCATCACCTGTCTTTACCTGAAACATCAAAGATCATGGTTATACCAAATCACAATTCCTGTTTATAATCATACTAACAAATCCATCTTTGCACTATGGGCCAAAGATATTCATCAACAAACCATCTTTGCACTACGGGCCAAAGATATTCATCAACAAACCATCTTTGCACTACGGGCCAAAGATATTCAACAACAGTTCATCTTTGCACTACAGGCCAAAGATATTCATCAACAAACCATCTTTGCACTACGGGCCAAAGATATTCAACAACAGTTCATCTTTGCACTACAGGCCAAAGATATTCATCAACAGGCCATCTTTGCACTACATGCCAAAGATATTCATCAACAAACCATCTTTGCACTACGGGCCAAAGATATTCAACAACAGTTCATCTTTGCACTACAGGCCAAAGATATTCATCAACAGGCCATCTTTGCACTACATGCCAAAGATATTCATCAACAATTTATATTTGCACTACAGGCCAAATATATTCATATCTCAAAGAAATATATAATCATTTCAGAATTTATATAAACAATAATTATAACCATGTTGATCAATTCACCTTTGCACTTAAGCTTAAGATATTCAATTATAAATTCAATGGTCATGATCATACCAGTCACAATTCAACTTTGCACTACAGGCCAAAGAGAACCCTAGTCATGATCATACCAATAATCTACCCATCTTTACACTCCAGTGAAAGAGAATTTCATCATCAGGGTTATAAAAATGTTATATATGATGATAAAAATAATATGATCAAAACATGGATTTAATTTCAAGAGTAATATTCATAAATCAACTATAATTTGGTTAGAAAAAGAAACCAATTTTGTCGTGAATAGTAACTCATGAATAGTAACCTCGACTCAAAAAGGTAGAAATTCCACAATAAAATCTATACCAATATTTCGGTATAATGATATTGAAAGAATAACATTTCTTAAGCTTATAAACAATTTATTTAAATTGTTTACACTTTACTAATTAATGCATTTAATCATCATAAAATGCCAACTCTTAAGATTTCATCATCAATAACCAAAACCCTCATCAAAAATCTGCATATACCTCATATAGGATTCTCAAGCCATAAAATCCTATTTTCCAATTTTCTTTCTTCACAAAACATATTTAATTCATTTACTCATAACTAGACCATTTTCATAAAAAATACCAAATCAGTTCCAAAAATATTTCTTTTCTGGGATTTAGCATAATATAGTCCCATAGTGAACATATATTTTTCTCAGAATTTTTAAAAGTCATTTACTATTTTTCATATGGCCAAAATAGCCGAATATTTAGACATTTATCAAAAATTGTACTTTTGTCTAAAAATTCTGAAATTTACAGAGTATACTTCTATCATATACATGTACTCCCAATAAAAATTTCATCAATTTTGGAGTTAACCACAAGAAATTATAAGCTGTTACTTTTAAAATAGTCTTTTCTCATAAAATTCATAACTCTCAATCTATACATCCAAAAATCACCATTTTTGGACACAATCAAGAAAACTCATCAAAATATCATTTCAAATTTTTCCAGAATTTTTGAAGATCAGAAAAATTACGAAACTGAAAATCATAACAACCCTTAAAATCCCTTAATATCCCTTACTATCCCTTACCTCAAAAGAGCAGTACTTCTGATCGGTATAAGGCTGAAGGAAACTTGCACTGATGAATAGCAACTCACCAAGTATCTAAATACTCACAAAATACACTCAATAATCTAGAGAGAGAAAGAGAGAAAGCTTATGTTTCTGGTGTGATTTTCAATTCTAACTTAGCCCTCTATTTATAGGAAAATTTTGGTAGGTTTGACCTGCAACCTGATGGCTTTACCTGCTACTATTCCCACCCACCACATTTGAAATATAATTCAGCACATTTCTTCACCAACCACAAGTGGGGCCCACCAATTCTAGAATTTTCCACCAAAATGATAAACTCCGAAAATTCAACAATTTCTGAACCAGTCATCTCGTAAAATTCATAACAAATCATACGTTCATTTTTAACGGTTCAAAATTTGTGGACATATACTCAACTTATATATGTATAACATATCCAAAAATTACCACGATCCAACGGTCGGATTAAAAATTATAACCCCCGCAAAATATCTCAAAAACCCTGATTTTTAATACCTCCATTCCGACAAAAATACTGATAAAAACCTCAACATTAACTCCTTCATTTTTAACCACAAAAATATATCCCTCATTTATATCCACATAAAATAAATATTTTCTTATCATATGAATCAATAATTAATTATTCACAAATAATATTACAGAATCACATTTATGACAACCAGGCCGTTCCCAGGAAAGAGGGGGCTTTCCAATAAGGATTTCTCCTTACTGGCGCGCAATTAGATGACCAAACCTCTCCTTAGACAGAACTTTCTAGACATTGCCAATAATGCTATCTAATAATATTATTCAAATAATATGAATTATTGATCTGATAATGGAAAATACTGTGCAGCAACAATTATTGAAACAACAATAATATAAAATATCAACGCAGCAATTATTGAATCAATAAAATAAAATATTGAACAGTAATTACTGTAACAATTATTGAGTAGTGCCTTCTTACGTAAGAATCAATAATTTCAAAAATACTATGCAATACCGTGTGCTACTGTGCAATAACGCGTATTACTGTATTTTAACCACCGGGTATTCCAACAGTGTTAACGGTAACAACTACGCCGTTATTTGTAAAAACTCAAATTTGTCGTTTTCTTCACCCGACAGTTATTCTGTTATGGGGCCCACAAATAGCTGCGCCGTCGTACGAATATTCCCCGACAGAAAGAATATTCCACGACCAAACGAATATTCCCCGACAACAATGATTATTTTATAACCACTTGCTTATTTTGAAAAAAAAATCATATTTCACTCATAACTTTAAACTTTTATCAATTTAACCATTTACTGAATAGTAATTATAAAAAAAATTGAATACTTTTATTTCATAAAATTCGGGGTCTTACAATCTCCCCTCCTTATGAAATTTCGTCCTCGAAATTTACGTACCTGGTATTTCAAAGAGTTGAGAATACCTTCCTTTCATTTCAAATTCCATCTTCTCTGTCATCATAATTTCTCCATTGCTCATCTCCTGTATTTCAAATAACATTCTAGAATACAACTTCAAAACAAGTGTTAATTTAACAAATTAACATATCACATAATATCCCGATATTATGACTGACCAACAAATAAGCTTAGGTAGGACACACTAGCGAAGGATTTACTCATCTCTCCCCTCCTAGTTATATTCCCCGATCTCCGCCAGAGATCATATCCCTAAGCTCTGATACCACCTGTGACAACCCCAAAACAGGTCCATTCCACCCAACCCATTCTGAGTCGTCAAATACATGGTACAGAAAACAACTACAACTTTATTACAACAATTGTCGTGCAAAATACAACAACACATATGCTGTGAGTTTGGATACAAATATATACCAAATGTGACTCCACAGCACCTCACAATGGTACCTTACATAAAGGTATAGTCAAAAACTGTTTTAGAAATTAGAATCTTTGGGAAGTGCTCAAGGAAACCTTCGTACATGGGAGGCCACGCGTCTAGGTTATGATAGATATCATATGGCCACAGAATTATCCTTGGTTGACCCAATAGACCCCAAAGAAAAACGAGAAGATTACTATCATATTCTTCCCAATGGTGAGTCTTCTCTTGACTTATCATTATCTCTACTGTCTCTAATTGAGAATTATACTTTAAACAAACACCAAGATTATATAGGTAGTGCTCGTATATATACTCAGCAAGTGGATGAGCACATCCCTGTCTTATGATGACACGAGGTTGTATGTCGTTAGACATCTTGTATGATAGTGGCAAACCACCCTTCCAACGTTGGGTACACCTTACCCTATTGGATTCACCAAATATAACTACTAAATGAACTTTTCTATACTGCTTCGGGAGAACATCCACAGCTAGAGACCACTGTTCTATTTCCCCGTTACCCTCGCTCGACCCAGCTACACTCTTATTACCTGAAAGGAATTGTGAAGCAAAAGGGTGAGCACAACTAGCCCAGTAAAGAATATCATGACTAAAGATAATTAAATTATCAATAGCCTTCATCAATAATAAATCAGAGATTTAGAACATATGGTAAATGATAAAAATTTCAACCATAGTTGCAGCGGAACGAGCAATCCATTAGAAGAGTCAAATAGACTATAAAGTCTATTATCTTCTCCATGTTAAAAATTCACCAACAATATTTTATCCATGTAACATCACTCAACAGTTCCTTTCCACAATCATATGAATAACTCATAATCATAATTGTGATTCTAAATTTTTCTTCGCACCCAGGACGAAGAATATTTTCATCACCTGTCTTTACCTGAAACATCAAAGATCATGGTTATACCAAATCACAATTCCTGTTTATAATCATACTAACAAATCCATCTTTGCACTATGGGCCAAAGATATTCATCAACAAACCATCTTTGCACTACGGGCCAAAGATATTCATCAACAAACCATCTTTGCACTACGGGCCAAAGATATTCAACAACAGTTCATCTTTGCACTACAGGCCAAAGATATTCATCAACAAACCATCTTTGCACTACGGGCCAAAGATATTCAACAACAGTTCATCTTTGCACTACAGGCCAAAGATATTCATCAACAGGCCATCTTTGCACTACATGCCAAAGATATTCATCAACAAACCATCTTTGCACTACGGGCCAAAGATATTCAACAACAGTTCATCTTTGCACTACAGGCCAAAGATATTCATCAACAGGCCATCTTTGCACTACATGCCAAAGATATTCATCAACAATTTATATTTGCACTACAGGCCAAATATATTCATATCTCAAAGAAATATATAATCATTTCAGAATTTATATAAACAATAATTATAACCATGTTGATCAATTCACCTTTGCACTTAAGCTTAAGATATTCAATTATAAATTCAATGGTCATGATCATACCAGTCACAATTCAACTTTGCACTACAGGCCAAAGAGAACCCTAGTCATGATCATACCAATAATCTACCCATCTTTACACTCCAGTGAAAGAGAATTATCATCATTAGGGTTATAAAAATGTTATATATGATGATAAAAATAATATGGTCAAAACATGGATTTAATTTCAAGAGCAATATTCATAAATCAACTATAATTTGGTTAGAAAAAGAAACCAATTTTGTCGTGAATAGTAACTCATGAATAGTAACCTCGACTCAAAAAGGTAGAAATTCCACAATAAAATCTATACCAATATTTCGGTATAATGATATTGAAAGGATAACATTTCTTAAGCTTATAAACAATTTATTTAAATTGTTTACACTTTACTAATTAATGCATTTAATCATCATAAAATGTCAACTCTTAAGATTTCATCATCAATACCAAAACCCTCATCAAAAATCTGCATATACCTCATATAGGATTCTCAAGCCATAAAATCCTATTTTCCAATTTTCTTTCTTCACAAAACATATTTAATTCATTTACTCATAACTAGACCATTTTCATGAAAAATACCAAATCAGTTCCAAAAATATTTCTTTTCTGGGATTTAGCATAATATAGTCCCATAGTGAACATATATTTTTCTCAGAATTTTTAAAAGTCATTTACTATTTTTCATATGGCCAAAATAGCCGAATATTTAGACATTTATCAAAAATTGTACTTTTGTCTAAAAATTCTAAAATTTACAGAGTATACTTCTATCATATACATGTACTCCCAATAAAAATTTCATCAATTTTGGAGTTAACCACAAGAAATTATAAGCTGTTACTTTTAAAATAGTCTTTTCTCATAAAATTCATAACTCTCAATCTATACATCCAAAAATCACCATTTTTGGACACAATCAAGAAAACTCATCAAAATATCATTTTAAATTTTTCCAGAATTTTTGAAGATCAGAAAAATTACGAAACTGAAAATCATAACAACCCTTAAAATCCCTTAATATCCCTTACTATCCCTTACCTCAAAAGAGCAGTACTTCTGATCGGTATAAGGCTGAAGGAAACTTGCACTGATGAATAGCAACTCACCAAGTATCTAAATACTCACAAAATACACTCAATAATCTAGAGAGAGAAAGAGAGAAAGCTTATGTTTCTGGTGTGATTTTCAATTCTAACTTAGCCCTCTATTTATAGGAAAATTTTGGTAGGTTTGACCTGCAACCTGATGGCTTTACCTGCTACTATTCCCACCCACCACATTTGAAATATAATTCAGCACATTTCTTCACCAACCACAAGTGGGGCCCACCAATTCTAGAATTTTCCACCAAAATGATAAACTCCGAAAATTCAACAATTTCTGAACCAGTCATCTCGTAAAATTCATAACAAATCATACGTTCATTTTTAACGGTTCAAAATTTGTGGACATATACTCAACTTATATATGTATAACATATCCAAAAATTACCACGATCCAACGGTCGGATTAAAAATTATAACCCCCGCAAAATATCTCAAAAACCCTGATTTTTAATACCTCCATTCCGACAAAAATACTGATAAAAACCTCAACATTAACTCCTTCATTTTTAACCACAAAAATATATCCCTCATTTATATCCACATAAAATAAATATTTTCTTATCATATAAATCAATAATTAATTATTCACAAATAATATTACAGAATCACATTTATGACAACCAGGTCGTTCCCAGGAAAGAGGGGGCTTTCCAATAAGGATTTCTCCTTACTGGCGCGCAATTAGATGACCAAACCTCTCCTTAGACAGAACTTTCTAGACATTGCCAATAATGCTATCTAATAATACTATTCAAATAATATGAATTATTGATCTGATAATAGAAAATACTGTGCAGCAACAATTATTGAAACAACAATAATATAAAATATCAACGCAGCAATTATTGAATCAATAAAATAAAATATTGAACAGTAATTACTGTAACAATTATTGAGTAGTGCCTTCTTACGTAAGAATCAATAATTTTAAAAATACTATGCAATACCGTGTGCTACTGTGCAATAACGCGTATTACTGTATTTTAACCACCGGGTATTCCAACAGTGTTAACGGTAACAACTACGCCGTTATTTGTAAAACTCAAATTTGTCATTTTCTTCACCCGACAGTTATTCTGTTATGGGGCCCACAAATGGCTGCGCCGTCGTACGAATATTCCCCGACAGAAAGAATATTCCACGACCAAACGAATATTCCCCGACAACAATGATTATTTTATAACCACTTGCTTATTTTGAAAAAAAAATCATATTTCACTCATAACTTTAAACTTTTATCAATTTAACCATTTACTGAATAGTAATTATAAAAAAAATTGAATACTTTTATTTCATAAAATTCGGGGTCTTACAGTAAAGATGGGTAGATTATTGGTATGATCATGACTAGGGTTCTCTTTGGCCTGTAGTGCAAAGTTGAATTGTGACTGGTATGATCATGACCATTGAATTTATAATTGAATATCTTAAGCTTAAGTGCAAAGGTGAATTGATCAACATGGTTATAATTATTGTTTATATAAATTCTGAAATGATTATATATTTCTTTGAGATATGAATATATTTGGCCTGTAGTGCAAATATGAATTGTTGATGAATATCTTTGGCATGTAGTGCAAAGATGGCCTGTTGATGAATATCTTTGGCCTGTAGTGCAAAGATGAACTGTTGTTGAATATCTTTGGCCCGTAGTGCAAAGATGGTTTGTTGATGAATATCTTTGGCCCGTAGTGCAAAGATAGTTTGTTGATGAATATCTTTGGCCCGTAGTGCAAAGATGGATTTGTTAGTATGATTATAAACAGGAATTGTGATTTGGTATAACCATGATCTTTGATGTTTCAGGTAAAGACAGGTGATGAAAATATTCTTCGTCCTGGGTGCGAAGAAAAATTTATAGTCACAATTATGATTATGAGTTATTCATATGATTGTGGAAAGGAACTCTTGAGTGATGTTACATGGATAAAATATTGTTGGTAGATTTTTAACATGGAGAAGATAATAGACTTTATAGTCTATTTGACTCTTCTAATGGATTGCTCGTTCCGCTGCAACTATGGTTGAAATTTTTATCATTTACCATATGTTCTAAATCTCTGATTTATTATTGATGAAGGCTATTGATAATTTAATTATCTTTAGTCATGATATTCTTTACTGAGCTAGTTGTGCTCACCCTTTTGCTTCACAATTCCTTTTCAGGTAATAAGAGTGTAGCTGGGTCGAGCGGGGGTAACAAGGGAATAGAACGGTGGTCATCATTTAGTAGTTATATTTGGTGAAGAAAATAGGGTGAGGCGAACCCAACGTTGGAAGGGTGTTTTGACACTATCATACAAGATATCTAATGACATACAACCTCGTGTCATCATAGGACAGGGTTGTGCTCATCCACTTGCTGAGTATATCTATGGGCACTACCTATATAATCTTGGTGTTTGTTTGAAGTATAATTCTCAATTAGAGACAGTGGAAATAATGATAAGTCAAGAGAAGACTCACCATTGGGAAGAATATGATAGTAATCTTCTCGTTTTTCTTTGGGGTCTATTGGGTCAACCAAGGATAATTCTGTGGCCATATGATATCTATCATAACCTAGACGTGTGGCCTCCCATGTACGAAGGTTTCCTTGAGCACTTCCCAAAGATTCTAATTTCTAAAACAGTTTTTGACTATACCTTTATGTAAGGTGTTATTGTGAGGTGATGTCCACGGTTGGAACATGAGTCACATTTGGTATATATTTGTATCCAAACTCACAGCATATGTGTTGTTGTATTTTGCACGACAATTGTTGTAATAAAGTTGTAGTTGTTTTCTGTACCATGTATTTGACGACTCAGAATGGGTTGGGTGGAATGGACCTATTTTGGGGTTGTCACAGGTGGTATCAGAGCTTAGGGATATGATCTTTGGCGGAGATCGGGAAATAGAACTAGGAAGGGAGAGATGAGTAAATCCTTCGCTAGTGTGTCCTACCTAAGCTTATTTGTTGGTCAGTCATAATATCGGGATATTATGTGATATGTTAATTTGTTAAATTAACCCTTGTTTTGAAGCTGTATTCTAGAATGATATTTGAAATACAGGAGATGAGCAATGGAGAAATTATGATGGCAGGGAAGATGGAATCTAAAATGAAAGGAAGGTATTCTCAATTCTTTGAAATACCAGGTACGTAAATTTCGAGGACGAAATTTCATAAGGAGGGGAGATTGTAAGACCCCGAATTTTATGAAATAAAAGTATTCAATTTTTCTTATAATTACTATTCAGTAAATGGTTAAATTGATAAAAGTTTAAAGTTATGAGTGAAATATGATTTTTTTTCAAAATAAGCAAGTGGTTATAAAATAATCATTGTTGTCGGGGAATATTCGTTTGGTCGTGGAATATTCTTTCTATCGGGGAATATTCGTACGACGGCGCAGCCATTTGTGGGCCCCATAACAGAATAACTGTCGGGTGAAGAAAATGACAAATTTGAGTTTTTACAAATAACGGCGTAGTTGTTACCGTTAACACTGTTGGAATACCCGGTGGTTAAAATACAGTAATACACGTTATTGCATAGTAGCACACGGTATTACATAGTATTTTTGAAATTATTGATTCTTACGTAAGAAGGCACTACTCAATAATTGTTACAGTAATTACTGCTCAATATTTTATTTTATTGATTCAATAATTGCTACGTTGAAATTTTGTATTATTGTTGTTCAATAATTGTTGCTGCACAGTATTTTCTATTATCTGATCAATAATTCATATTATTTGAATAATATTATTAGATAACATTATTGACAATGTCTAGAAAGTTCTGTCTATGAAGAGGTTTGGTCATCTAATTGCGCGCCAGTAAGGAGAAATCCTTATTGGAAAGCCCCCTCTTTCCTGGGAACGGCCTGGTTGTCATAAATGTGATTCTGTAATATTATTTGTGAATAATTAATTATTGATTTATATGATAAGAAAATATTTATTTTATGTGGATATAAATGAGGGATATATTTTTGTGGTTAAAAATGAAGGAGTTAATGTTGAGGTTTTTATCAGTATTTTTGTCGGAATGGAGGTATTAAAAATCAGGGTTTTTGAGATATTTTGCGGGGGTTATAATTTTTAATCCGACCGTTGGATCGTGGTAATTTTTGGATATGTTATACATATATAAGTTGAGTATATGCCCACAAATTTTGAACCGTTAAAAATGAACGTATGATTTATTATGAATTTTACAAGATGACTGGTTCAGAAATTGTTGAATTTTCGGAGTTTATCATTTTGATGGAAAATTCTAGAATTGGTGGGCCCCACTTGTGGTTGGTGAAGAAATGTGCTGAATTATATTTCAAATGTGGTGGGTGGAAATAGTAGCAGGTAAAGCCATCAGGTTACAGGTCAAACCTACCAAAATTTTCCTATAAATAGAGGGCTAAGTTAGAATTGAAAATCACACCAGAAATATAAGCTTTCTCTCTTTCTCTCTCTATATTATGAGGCATATTTTGTGAGTTTTTAGATACTTGGTGAGTTGCTATTCATCAGTGCAAGTTTTCTTCAGCATCATATCTGATATCCAGTCAGAAGTACTGCTCTTTTGAGGTAAGGGATAGTAAGGGATTTTAAGGGTTGTTATGATTTTCAGTTTCGTAATTTTTCTGAACTTCAAAAATTCTGGAAAAATTTGAAATGATATTTTGATGAGTTTTATTGATTGTGCCCAAAAATGGTGATTTTTGGATGTATAGATTGAGAGTTATGAATTTTATGAGAAAAGACTATTTTAAAAGTAACCGCTTATAATTCCTTGTGGTTAACTCCAAAATTGATGAAATTTTTATTGGGAGTACATGTATATGATAGAAGTATACTCTGTAAATTTCAGAATTTTTAGACAAAAGTACAATTTTTGATAAATGTCTAAATATTCGGCTATTTTGGCCATATGAAAAATAGTAAATGACTTTTAAAAATTCTGAGAAAAATATATGTTCACTATGGGACTATATTATGCTAAATTCCAAAAAAGAAATATTTTTGGAACTGATTTGGTATTTTTCATGAAAATGGTCTAGCTATGAGTAAATGAATTAAATATGTTTTGTGAAGAAAGAAAATTGAAAAATAGGATTTTATGGCTTGAGAATCCTATATGAGGTATATGCAGATTTTTGATGAGGGTTTTGGTTATTGATGATGAAATTGTAAGAGTTGACATTTTATGATGATTAAATGCATTAATTAGTAAAGTGTAAACAATTAAAATAAATTGTTTATAAATTTAAGTAATGTTATTCTTTCAATATCATTATACCGAAATATTGGTATGAATTTTATTGTAGAATTTCTATCTTTTGTGTCGGGGTTACTATTCATGAGTTACGAATATTACTCTTGAGATTAAAACTATATGTTGATCATATTATTTTTATCATCATATATAATATTTTTATAACCCTGATGTTGAAATTCTCTTTCACTGGAGTGTAAAGATGGGTAGATTATTGGTATGATCATGACTAGGGTTCTCTTTGGCCTGTAGTGCAAAGTTGAATTGTGACTGGTATGATCATGACCATTGAATTTATAATTGAATATCTTAAGCTTAAGTGCAAAGGTGAATTGATCAACATGGTTATAATTATTGTTTATATAAATTCTGAAATAATTATATATTTCTTTGAGATATGAATATATTTGGCCTGTAGTGCAAATATGAATTGTTGATGAATATCTTTGGCATGTAGTGCAAAGATGGCCTGTTGATGAATATCTTTGGCCTGTAGTGTAAAGATGAACTGTTATTGAATATCTTTGGCCCGTAGTGCAAAGATGGTTTGTTGATGAATATCTTTGGCCCGTAGTACAAAGATAGTTTGTTGATGAATATCTTTGGCCCGTAGTGCAAAGATGGATTTGTTAGTATGATTATAAACAGGAATTGTGATTTGGTATAACCATGATCTTTGATGTTTCAGGTAAAGACAGGTGATGAAAATATTCTTCGTCCTGGGTGCGAAGAAAAATTTATAGTCACAATTATGATTATGAGTTATTCATATGATTGTGGAAAGGAACTCTTGAGTGATGTTACATGGATAAAATATTGTTGGTAGATTTTTAACATGGAGAAGATAATAGACTTTATAGTCTATTTGACTCTTCTAATGGATTGCTCGTTCCGCTGCAACTATGGTTGAAATTTTTATCATTTACCATATGTTCTAAATCTCTGATTTATTATTGATGAAGGCTATTGATAATTTAATTATCTTTAGTCATGATATTCTTTACTGAGCTAGTTGTGCTCACCCTTTTGCTTCACAATTCCTTTCAGGTAATAAGAGTGTAGCTGGGTCGAGCGGGGATAACAAGGGAATAGAACGGTGGTCATCATTTAGTAGTTATATTTGGTGAAGAAAATAGGGTGAGGCGAACCCAACGTTGGAAGGGTGTTTTGACACTATCATACAAGATGTCTAATGACATACAACCTCGTGTCATCATAGGACAGGGTTGTGCTCATCCACTTGCTGAGTATATCTATGGGCACTACCTATATAATCTTGGTGTTTGTTTGAAGTATAATTCTCAATTAGAGACAGTGGAAATAATGATAAGTCAAGAGAAGACTCACCATTGGGAAGAATATGATAGTAATCTTCTCATTTTTCTTTGGGGTCTATTGGGTCAACCAAGGATAATTCTGTGGCCATATGATATCTATCATAACCTAGACGTGTGGCCTCCCATGTACGAAGGTTTCCTTGAGCACTTCCCAAAGATTCTAATTTCTAAAACAGTTTTTGACTATACCTTTATGTAAGGTGTTATTGTGAGGTGATGTCCACGGTTGGAACATGAGTCACATTTGGTATATATTTGTATCCAAACTCACAGCATATGTGTTGTTGTATTTTGCACGACAATTGTTGTAATAAAGTTGTAGTTGTTTTCTGTACCATGTATTTGACGACTCAGAATGGGTTGGGTGGAATGGACCTATTTTGGGGTTGTCACAGCACGTACTCAATCACTACCTTCTTGAAGGCTTCCATCACTTTTTGTGCTACAGTTTGGTATGGTGCCAAGATAGGTTTCTTTACTGCGAATTGACCTCTTATTTGTTGAACTATCAGATTTGAATCTCCCTTTACTTTGAGGCACTTGGCTCCCAATTCTCTATCCGCTAATAATCCCAATATGAATGCCTCATATTCTGCTTCATTATTCGTGCAAGGGAAATCCAGTTTATATGATAGGGCCACTTCCTTTCCATCCTTAGTAGTTAATACTACACCTGCTCCTCCTTTTCCTTCTGCGGATGACCCGTCAAAGGCCAAGTTCCACCACTCCGAATCTTCATCCACCACGTCAATTTTTCTACTTCTCCCCCTAGTAGATCCTCTGAAGGAGGTTCATATTCTCCATGCGGAAACTGAGCGAGCAGGTCTGCTAATGCCTGACATTTGATTGCCTTCGGTGTTACACACTTGATGTCATATTCTGAAAGGATCATCATCCATCTTGCAGGTCTTCCTACCAACGCTGGCCTAGTTAGCAAGTATCTGATCGGGTCAGTTCTCGTTGCAAGTTTCACTTCGTGTGCCAAAAAATAATGACGCATTTTCTGTGCGACAAACACCAGTGCCAGACAATGTCTCTCTAATTGTGAATACCTGGTTTCTGGTCCCCTGGTTATTCGGCTGATGTAGTATACAGGCTTTTCTTCCCCATCTACCTCTTGTGTGATCAATCCTCCTACAGACTTTGTGGTAGATGTGATATACAGCTGCAATGGTATTCCTCTCTGTGGTACTACCATCGTTTTTACTGAGGCCAAAATTTCTTTAACTTTCACGAAGGCTTGTTGGTCCTGCCCCTAGTCTCATTATGTCTTTCCCTTTAGCAACTTTCCGAAAGGTTCCGTGACTTCTGCTAATGCGGGCATGAATCTCCTCATGTAGGAAACTTTCCCTAGAAAGCTCTTCAACTGTTTCTGCGTTTTTGGTTGGGGCATATCTGTAATAGCTTTTGCCTTGTTTGGGTCTACCTCCAAACCTCTGTTGTGCACTAAGAAGCCCAAAAATTTTCCAGCTGTCATCCCAAAGGCGCATTTTTTCGGGTTCATCTTTAACTTATATCTGCGACAACATTCAAACACCTTTCTTAAATCCTCTACGTGGGTTGTCTCCTTTTTAGATTTCACCACTATGTCATCCACATAGTCTTCCACAATGTCATGAATCATGTCATGAAAGATGGCGTGCATTGCCCTTTGATAAGTTGCTCCTGCATTCTTTAACCCAAATGGCATTACTACATAGTATAAATTCCCAAACGGGGTACGGAAGGCTGTCATCTCTGCATCCTCTATGGACATCTTTATCTGATTGTAGCCTACGAATCCATCCATGAATGACATCATCTCATGATTTGCTGTTGCATCTACCAAAGTGTCTATATTGGGTAGCGGATACATGTCCTTTGGGCACGCCTTGTTCAAGTCTCTGAAATCCACGCATATTCGCAACTGCCCATTAGATTTCTTTACAGGTACTATGCTGGATAACCATACTGGATGTTGAATTGGTTTGATGAATCCTACATCTAACAACTTCTTTATCTCTTCTTTTATTTGTGTTTCAACTTCTGGTGCATAGGTGCGAGGCGCTTGCTTCACTGGTTTAGCTCCCGAGCTTATGTTCAGATTATGCTCTACCAACTCCTTGTCAATCCCGGGCATCTCATTATAGTTCCAAGAAAACACATCCCTATACTCTCGTAGTAGCTTCACCAGCTCTTCCTTTTGGTTGGCGTTCAGCTCTTTGTTAATGTAAGTCGGCTTCGGCGTTCCTTCTCCTGTTACCAGATCAACTTCCTCCAATTTATTCTGCTGAGGTTTTGGCCGGTCTTCGAAACATTCCGGAGCTGGTTCCACCTTCTGTTGTACGATTTCTTCCTTTTTATTGCTACTGGAGTGAGGGGGCCTCTTCTGATTGGGCTGTCCGTTTGGCATTGATTATGTTTCGGGCATCCTCCGAGTCTGCTGCCCGCTTCTTCGGGTCTTTTTCCTCTTTCTCTACATCTACTAATACAGGTTTCTTATTTTTGCAACATTCACCTTGTTCTAAAGTCTGCTTCTTTTCCTTTTTCACAGGCACAAACTTGTCCTTCTGTACATCCTCCCAGCTTGCTAGCTTCAGAGAATTAGGCTTGGCAATATGGTTTTCTCCTTCTTCGGCGACATCATCGAAGAAAGTTGCTTCAGTGATATGTGCTTCCTCCGGCCCAAAAGGGTTCCTTGTCGCTGATACCTTAACCTCCTTGCCTTTCCAAATTGCCTTCATGCACTGGTGAAAAACTGATGGTACCACCCCATAATCATTCTGCCAAGCTCTTCCTAGCAACACATGATATGCTGCGTCAACCTCTGCTACATGGAACATCACAGGTCCTCGGATCTTCCCCACTTGCATATCCACCTTGATGTATCCGAGGGTTCTCGTGCTTTGATTAGCGAACCCCGTGATGTTTGTCTTTTCCTTCACGATCTTCTTTTCTAGCATACCTAAATGTTTAAAGACAGTGTAGGGCATGATATTTACAGATGCTCCATTATCGATGAACGCTCTCCGCACTTCTATGCCATTAATTATTGCTGTCACATATAGTGGTCTATTATGTGGATATCTCACCTCTCTATCAGCCTTAGAGAAAGTAATTTTGTTCTCTTCCTCCTCCACCGTCTTCACAAACCCTTTGCTGATTGCCATGCAAGTCTCTTGTGCCTCGGCAGCTTTGATGATTGACTTGGTCGCTTCTATCCTTGCTTCCTTGGTCAATCCGATCTGATCGAAAAATTTTCTGAACTTAGCTCCGTTCATCAATGCGGTCACCTGCAGACCTGGATCAGAATCATCCTCCATCCTTTCTGTGTTCTCCATCATCTCCACCTCTCTTCCCTCTGGTGATTCACTATGAGTAATAGTGTTGCACGTTTCTTTCCCCTTGTGGTTAGGAAGTGGCTTGTCCAGTACGTTGTTTCCTCCTTCCAATTCGATTTCTCCTGCCACTAATTTCTCATGGTAGATCCTTCATAGACTGTAACAATCTATAGTGGAATGTCCGGCGTACTGGTGGTATACACAGAAATCTGGTCTCCTCTTTCTCTTCTGTTACAACAAATCTGGGCCTTGGAGGTTTTACAACTCCATGTTCTACCCATTGCTCATACAAATCCCTAAATGCCTTCTCACTACACGTAATAGCCCCTGGGATCGGCAATCTGGAAAACTTGTCTCCTGGTTTTCCATGGTTCCTTTCATTCTTTCCACTCTTTTCCCTCTTGCCCCTTTGTGGCTTTTGCTGAGAATCTGCTAAAGCCACAGTAGTAGTTCTTTTGCCCTTCCACGTAACAGTCGCATGGCTTGCGGGCAAAGTCATAATTCCTCCCAAGTCTTGTGCAAATGTTGATAGTGTTGCAAAGGAATCACATGCTTTAGTGACCAAGTGGGGCTTAAAGGTATCTAGGGCACCATTGTTGCATATGCTCACTAGATTCTTCTCCTCAATCGGCTCAACACATTTTTGCGCTTGAGCCCTGAATCTGTCTACGTAATCTGACAGCTCCTCATTTGGCTTTTGTTTGAATCTCATTAACTCCACAATGGTCACCTGTTTTTGCATATAAAAAAACTTCTTAAAAAATTGTAACTTCAAATCGTCCCAATCTTGGATTGAGCCTTTCTCTAGATTGTAGTACCAACTGAAGGCACTATCTGTCAACGTTTTACTGAACTCACGGAGCAAAAGGTTGTGGTTGATTACTTCATCATAACCCAACCACGGAGACATCGATTCTACAAACCTGGCTATATGTTCTCTCGCATTCCCTTTTTCTCCATTGTACTTCAGAAATTGTGGCGGGTGCTCAATATACCCTGCTGGGTAAGGCTGTCTCCGTATATGTGTCGGGTATGGTGGAGTGAAGTCCAATTCTAATGGTCTGGTTGTCTGTCTTCGGAGTTGATTGATTACGTCAAGCATATCATCCTTTGTCACATACTGACTTGTCGTATGGACTTTTTGAGGGGTTGTAATATATTGTTGTGTTGGCGGTGTATATGGTAAGGAGATCGGCTGGTGTACACTGGCATCCTGCAAAGCTTGCATTCCTTGTACTTGTTGGCTTGTTTGTTGGGCGTGGCTTAGTATAGTCGGTATCTGCACTTGTGAAAATGCTGGGAATGTGGTGGGAATGACGATTGGTTGAGGCTGGCTTGTTTGCACTCTGGGTTGTGGTGCATCACCACTGGTTTGAAGCTCTAAATGGATGATTGGAATCGGCTGACTCTCCGTTGTTGGAGGCACATTCTGATTTTCCTTGTTGACATCCACTCCTGCTTGTTCTACCTGCGAACTTCCTGGAAACATAGCTTTGAAGGTTGGAATATGCATTAACTGCTAACGAAAATTTCCCATCTCTTCCTGTTGCTTCCGCATTTCTGACATCATGGTCATCATCTTTCCTTGTCCTTCTCTTGCCTCCTATAAGGCCTTGAGCATCACCAACTGCACAACATTCGTGGTTATTTGTTCTCCACTTACTTCCTCACCTTGTCTTCCTGTGCCTATCTGCCTGACATTGGTTTGTTGTTGATCAGCCATATGTGGTGATGTTGAACTTCCTTCAGAAACATCTTCTACGAGAGGTTGATCGAGATCCAGATTCGTGCCTTGGAAATGTTGATTTGTCTGCCTCGAAACCGGATCCGGTGAAGTAATGCTAGGTGTCGGTGAAACTCTTCCTATAGTTCTCCCACTTCGAGTCGTGGGCATACCCTTCACAAATTCTACACCTCCCCAGCAGAGTCGCCAAATAAATGTAGGTAAGGAAATCGTACCTTACTAGGGTTAGGGTTTCGTGTTGACTGAGGAGGAGAGAAATCCGCGAAGAGTACGGTCTTGATTGAGTGGTTGAAGAGGGGAGAAGAACAGGTAAGTAATTGCTCGAGTAACACGTGGCAGAACTCTTAGGTAAGGAAACCGTACCTTACTAGGGTTAGGGTTTCGTGTTGACTGAGGAGGAGAGAAATCCGCGAAGAGTACGGTCTTGATTGAGTGGTTGAAGAGGGGAGAAGAACAGGTAAGCAATTGCTCGAGTAACACGTGGCAGAACTCTTAGGATTCAAGAGCCTTCTTTAAAGTCTCCAGTTCAGAGAGAATCAAAAAGTCCCTTCTATTGAAATGAAAGGGAGTATTTATAGAGTTTCCTAAATAATGGTCACGTGCCTTGCACATGTCTGGGTCTTGTGCTTGACATGTGATTTCAGAGGAAATTCCAAAAATACCCTTAATTACTTAAGTAATGCCTAAATCATCCTGTCCTAGCCACCAATCCAATCCCTCAATCAATTCCCAAAACGAGTCGTCTCCACGGCCCTCTGCCTCGGGACACGTGGAGATTTCTCCTGGTTCGTTTAATTCTTTAGATCACACGTAAGCCCTAATTTTATATTTGGGCTCACACAGAGTTTTCAACTGAAAATAGAATGAATAATACAACCTCTGTTTTTTCTCACAAATGAATAGGTGAAACAGAGATCCCTCTGGGGTTGCATAATACAAACTACAAAACTACACCTTCAAAAGGTATACAATAATAGAAATATCTCCCTTAAAAGAAACGAAATAACTGAAAATAGCAGAGTTTTACAAATCAATAACTACATATTTGAAAAAGAAAAGGTGGAGCCACTTGAAACAAAAAATAAGAGTATATAATCTCGCAGAAAAATATTATTGATACACCCATCTTGAAGCGTCCAACAGCTACCCAAGGGCTTAATCGTTCTCCTGATTCAAATATCAAAAGAAGTCGGTTTGATTGTATAATCACGTGAATAATATGATTACCAATTGATTTAAACATGCTTACAATGATTACATTCTCATTGAGGACATATTTTGAGTTCATAACTAAAGTGTATACAACAAATTATGATCCAATCATTTACGTTCAACCCAACTCCAAAGGACATGTGCTTTTCTAGTCTAATAAGAGTGAAAGCAATAGGAAACTACATCAAAACTTGAAAACCCCACAATGGTGCTAAGTCTAGCTATAAGCTTAAGATTTCTAGTTTGTTGTGTACCATATTTAGTGAATAAAATTAAAACGTATTAGTTTATAATTAGAATCTCATGCACAAAAGACAATGCCAGTGCTTTGCTCATTTACAGTGGGAAAAATCCCAAGAAAATATTGTAATAGTACCTATTCTGGCTGCCTTCCAGAAGAAACCCTGATATCTGCCAGAGCACCAATCAAAATGCCACTTGAGTCGAAGGTTATACAATCTAAATAAATAAATAACTCAATGACTGACATAAACTTACAGATTATCAAGAGAGATCAAACCAATCATTGTAATAATGTCTGGTTTCTTTTGGGGTATTGTTTTCTCAAAAATGAATACAGTGAGGGGAGCACTGTGCACAAGGCCGTATTGACTCTAGCAGAAGTCAACAAACTAGATACATTCATCTCTCTCCACTACCTTAATGGTGTTGCAACACCCAAAAATAGCATATGTAAACCCAATAAATGCTCAGAAAGACTGATATTGCAGAAAAAATTGACGCGCCGGTCTAGAAGCTGCAAAAACAAAATTCATTGTACTATTTAAATATTGTGCAGAACTAAAGGTGTCAATGTTATCATATTCATAAATCATGTGGCAAACACATAATTTCAGCCCTCATAAAATTGTGCATAATCGTTAACCAAATAAATATTTACCTGTCACTAATAATTGAATCAATTTTTCTTTCTCATTGAAATTACATTTTCACTTGTTAAAAAACGAGGAGAGGGAGGGTCGAACAGGCAAAAGCATAGGCCTAATATAGAAAAGTGGAGCATGTAACTACATATTATCTACAAAACACAAATTCTGAAGATAAAAAAGTACAGGTGATGGTGATGGTGATGATGATGACCGGAATTGTGATCACGTGCTGCTCCTTTGACAATGATGTAGAGTCTCAATGAAGCTAAAAATTGGATCATAATGCCTCTCGTGATGGAACTTATAGAGATGCATATATAACATTCCAGCTTAAAATTTTCATATAAACAAAGTGTGCTGTTTATCAACATAACGTCGACAAACATAGTCTACATATTGTTAAGAGTAGAGTCACAAAGAAATCTAAAAAACTGGACCATTGATGTTCAACTCAAATACACTCATCTCAGTAGATAATACTGTGTCTACAAAATAAGTCAGGAACATACTCGAATTAAAATCCACTAAGCACTTAAACATCTAAATAAAGAATCCACAATAACTTGCATAATGGTGAATATTATCCTTAATATAGAGAAATAAGCAAAATAGAGTACAAATTCAAAAACAATAACATGCTTGGGCATATTATCCATCCAACATGATAATTCTTTCACATGAGTGAATTGAATTTTGTAGATGACATCCATGAAACATTTAAATGTAGAATGTGTTTTCCAAATCTCAACAGCCAAAAAAGTTTATGAACACCAAAAAAAAATAAAAAATATTTATGGATAAGAATACCATAAAAAATTCTCAAGATAGTTCCTAATAAAATCCACACCAAAAAATAATAGTAGTTTCTGACTTCACACAGGAAATAATGATTCTTAGACATTCCTTATCAATTTACATAACCCAATCTTCTCTCATGGGAAATTCGTTATTTAAAATTTTAAAAATTCTCAGAAAGCAATAGTACCATTTAAACTGTCTACTAACCCATTATCTTCAACTTTATATACATGCCCGTCAGTTGAATAAAAGTGCTGAACTATTATAATTATAAACCTTTAAACTATACAACTGCTCTTCATCATACCAAAGAAATATTCAACCAACGAAAAAGAAATTGAATAAAAAATTTCGCAAAATTAAATACTGAGATCACATTAATATCAACTAAGACTAAATTTTTCACATAATCAAATCGCCAAAAATAAAATAAAATTGAGAAATAAAGGAATTACCGAGTTAGGAACCGATGTGAATTAGGCAAATGAGAAGCAAATCGAGAATGAATTTCATTGTTTTGAGGTTTAGGTATAGATTACACTTCTCTGATTGCCAGAGGAAGCTGAAGAAATCGCCAAAAAAAAACGAACCAGACCTTAAGAAGCCGAAAACATTCATATACTGTACGGGACCCATATAACCTGAGGGAACTCGGGAACCCGAAAACCCGTACCAAAATCCGACTGAGACCCGAATGGTACGGAACCCATATAGCCTGATGGAACCCGCGAAACCGTACCAAATCCGACTCCGACCCGAATTGTACGAACTGTAAATTTTTGAAAAGGTAACTGTACGAACTGTAAA
Source organism: Panax notoginseng (assembly GCA_016801055.1). NCBI lineage: Eukaryota > Viridiplantae > Streptophyta > Magnoliopsida > Apiales > Araliaceae > Panax > Panax notoginseng. The sequence goes on from CM029016.1 coordinate 227,617,315, forward strand.
GCAGGTCCGAACAGCAGAGGAGGGGGGAACCGTACCTAAAAGAAGCCGCGCGTTTGGGCGCGTCGCAGTTCGGATTTGGTTGCGCTGCCTCCGGCCGTATTCCCGGCATGTTTACGCGGCCATTGGGTCCCTGAGCATGGAAATATGCAGTTTAAATAGTCCAGGAAAGGGAAAAAAAGGAAACGTGAAGGGTGAGGAAGTTGAAAGAGTTGCCAGTTCTAACTGGGTATGCTGCATCTAGAGCCGAAAACTTAATATTACAATCAAAAATAGCAAACCCAAATCATAGCATGAACATAGGCGGTGTAGCATGAACCCAGATCGGCATGGCCAGAATCCATAAAACCACCGGAGATGAGTAGAGCCAAACCCAAATTCCGACGAGCTTTATAAGAGATCTGAAAAAATTAGGAGAATCCTCCTTCCAAAATTAACACCAACACGTACCGGACTTTGTAAAAGCATAGATCGAAAAGAGTTAAACAGATACAGAGAAGAAGAAGGAAGGAGGAGGCGGAAGGAGAGATGGCGGGCCGAGAGTCGGAAGAGGGAGGAAGGAGACTGAAGTAGAATAGGAGATGGCGTTGTTTTGTTCCTTTTGAGTTTTGATAGTCTGTCTCTGTCTCTCTATATTAATAATGCAACCGAGTTTTGTTCCTTTTAATGACTTGGGATATTAATTATTACTATTGTCTATTGGGTATTGGCTATTGCACGTGTGAGAACTGAGGAAGGATGGACAGGTGGACACAATTATATATATATATTGGTTCAGTAATTCGGATACCCGAATAATTTATTTTTTAAAATCGAATCCGAAACCGAATATCGAATAATAAATCGGATATAACCGAAATTAGAAAAAAACCGAAAAATCGAAATAATTCGGTTAAAAAAATTTGATTGTGTCAGTAATTCGATTTTATCTGTTTTTTACTCAGTCCTAATTGTTAGTCCGTCCTCTTCTTTGATTATGTGATGATAATTCCACAGAAGTACAGAACCCCCTTTGTTTAACCTTATATTACTAACTCCGTTACTAAAAGATTGTCGTTTAAAATTTTTGCACATGGATTAAGAAAGTACTACCTCCGTTCTTAAAAGATTGTCGTTTAAGGTTTTGACAGATGGATTAAGAAAGTATCATTTACCAAGTAAAATTTGTTTGAAATTTCATCACTCCCTCTTTATGGGAAATTGAAAACAATTAATACAAAAGAGAGAATTTCTTGGGACAATGAGAGAAGGTAGAGTTAATGTAGAAAGTAAATAATTTATTCTACTCGAAAGTTGTAAACGACAAATTTTTTGGAACAAATTTTTTCTTCTAAAACGACAATCTTTTAGGAACGGAAGGAGTATCATTTATCAAGTAAAATTTGTTTAAAATTTCATCACTACCTCTTTATGGGAAGTTGAAAACTATTAATACTAGGAAGATGATTTTTTGGGACAATGAGAGAAGGTAGGGGTTGTAAGACCCCAACTTATTAATAAATAAAATTAAATTTCCTCTATTTATTATTTTGAAATAGAAAGGGTTGATTTGATTAATGTGGTTAGTTATGGGTAAAATGTGCAAATTTTGCAAAATAAAACTGTATATCCCAGAAATTCGACAAAGAAAAAATGTATATATATATATATACATAAACATTATAATAAATAATTTTATATTAATATATAATTATACATAATTAACTATATAACATAAGATTTACATTTAAAATTTATACCTATTGATGTATATATAAATAAATATATTAAATAATATTTTTTTACCAAACACTTATTAACAAATAAATATTTAAATAAATAAATTGAATAATAATCTATCTCATCAAACTATTTGCTAAAAACTCATTAACAAATTTTGGAGAATCAGAATCGCTTACAAACACTAGTTAACAACTTATAAAGAATCAAAATCAACTCCAACTTCTTAGAATCAGAAATTGAAAATAAAAAAGCTGAGATAAACAGGGCTAACATCTATCTACCATCCAACAAAAAGAGTTAATATAATTTCCAAAAAAACAATAACCTACAACCTAAGTGGTCAAATCCCGAGGCCATGTCCAACCGCCCAAACATATCTCAATCCATCCCAACCCAAACCAAATCACAAATTGTATTTTCATATCAAAGCAGGCATCAACACTTGCATTGTCTTAAAGTTAACAAAAACATTAATCAAACCAATACTTAATAGGTTCAACAAAAAATATAAGCATCTACACAAAGGCAACTAGTTGACACCGAAATTGCTTACAATTTTACAAAGATTTTAATTTGGGATAACTAAGGTTATTTTTCAGAAAACAATTCTTATTCAAGTATTAAATGGGCCTTTCGACAAATTCACCAAGTAGTGTATATTTAATAGCATGCACCAATTCATTCAAATTTTAGTATTTGGAATCAAAATGGCACACATTGAAATTACTACTTTGATCACATAAAAAAACACAATAAAAGCATCAGCAAGTCTAGATGAGTATTAATTTGGGATACCGGGAGTACTAATTAGAATAAAGGCGAACATATGTACCTTGATTTAGTGACAACCAAAACTAGGAACTGCAGGAATGGGAGTGACGGCCGTATCACGGGTCCACTAGCTATCAGGAAATTGGTTAGACCACTGATCACCACCAGAGTAGTCGACATAATCACGGGCAGCAGCTGTTTCCTCTTCTTTCTTAGGCTACCCAGGTTCCATGTAGAAAAACAAATCAACCTACAACTGCTAGCTAAAAATTAGATATAATCGAAGTTCAATACTACATCATAAGTCACCTTTAACAAATGAAAGGCGGAGGGAACACATGCGACATTTCATTCACCTCTTCATTATAGGTCAAGAGAGGGATTTCAGGACCATTGTTAGAGAAATCACCCTTGAACTTTTAAATTTAATCAATAATTTCAGTTTGCAAATAATCTTTTTCTTTTTGCTTGTTCTCCTCCTGAATATTAAATCAGTAAATACTAAATACACCACACTAAGTAGACTTGTCAATCTAACTTTTCAGAGCTTGGCAGGTTCAATTTGCTCCACACACACCAAAAAAATAAAATAAAATAAAATTACCAAACCAGAGTTGCAGCATAAACATGATATAATCAAAGCTATTGACAACCAAATTAATGTATTGGATAACTTATTGAACTAAAAAGTCGCTACATTTGATATCATGCAGTATAGCAACAAACCGGCAAAAGTAACTTCTAATGCAAAACTAACCACCATCGAATCAAGGTAAAATAATTAAAAACAACATAATAATCAGTAAAAACTAGTTTCATCAAACACAAACAATCACACTTACTTAAAGTAATCGGGTAATCTAAAAAAAATTTAGTTCAGTATATGTTTGTACTTATTTGGAACATAGATCCATATTTACAAGGCGACTATGAAGAGGAATTCCTTGGACCAAACATATCTGATAGAAAATAAGAAACACAGATATGAAGTAAAAATATAGTACATGAACGAGGGAGGGAGACGGACAAATATACATTAGAAGTACCCCTTTAAAAACTCAACTTTTGTTCATTCTGTTTCTTTTGACAAATTACAGAGGGAAAGAGAATGCGGGAAATGAAATAGTATATTTTTGGGTGATTAATATTTACTAAAATGGGTGCTTTTACCGCCAAAAAGTGGAGAATCTTCAGATAGTGAACGTCAAAGAATGTGTTAAATCTAATTTAGTAGTGTGACAAATTTAGCGAGCACATGCTCAATTTAGGTTACTCCCAACAACGCATAGGCATATTTCCTCTTACACTTTTAAAAAGATATACCAATAATTAATAACAAGTCTTGAAAAGATCAGACTTTTATCACCGATTAATTACTCATAAATCACCAAGTATGAGGAAAAGTCCGACTACAAAGTCTGGTCAACCCCTCGTGAGTGATGACAAAGCCATTATAAGGAAGTTAATACACTAATACTTGAGGTGGACAGATACAAGTGTGGGTTAGGCAACATACTAAAATTATAAATAAATAATATTTAAAAATAAAAATAAAAACACATACAAGGGATAGAGAGAAAGAGAGAGAGAGAGAGAACAACATTTTGTGCTTTAAAGCTCTAGAAATTATTGGGAAGGTAAAAAGAAAGGCATAAGCGTATATAGAGAAAGAGGAGTTAAGGGACTTGAAAGATAATTCAACCCACCAGCTTGAACCTCAAAATTGAAAGTGTTGGACAATTGATACAGTTGCAGAAGATAATTAATTGAAAGTGTTGGATAATTTTAAATCATACAAATACCATCCATGATGACATGTTAACATTTACTCTGAAATACACAGATAGATTATGAAATATTTTGTTTAAATTCTTATTTGTACTCGAGGCATTTAAATGTTAAATGATATGCAAAACCACAAAAGTAAAAGCAGAAATTCTAGAGCAGAAATAGAAATGCATACCAAATCATCATCGGCGGTATTGTATCCTTTTTCCACTACTCTCCCTAAGGATTATATTCTCTTCTCCAAGCTGACCACATCGCTCCTTTGCAAAAGCTAGATCTGCTTTGACCGTGTTAAGCTCCCAAAGAAGAAGCTTTGCACTGGTAACCATTGTCATTGCAACCTGTAACTATAATCAGGAGGCATATCATGCATCTCACCTAATATCAACATACAACTATCTTTTTTTTAAAAATGTTATTTTTTTAGAGCAACATTTGATAAAGTTCATTTTATTAATCCCAAAAAACAAAACCCTTGTTATTCTACTTTACTCCACCTCCACAACCCAAATCCACTGTATACCAACGCCCATGCATTTTGCTGACCAAAAACACAAAAACAACACTAAATAAAAATACCCGCTTCATAGATCTTCATTTTCACCAAACAATCCAATTTTTTATAAACAAACAAAATAAAAATTCTGCTAAATATAACTCCAAATGGGTCCTCCTCAATGTTTTGTTCTTACTAGAATTAACGCACATAAACAAACCCAAGTTTTTACTTCCACTGAATAAAGAAAGGTTACATAATTCAAGAGTACACAATAAAGAAACTAAACACAATCCTAAGTTTTTGCAAACACATAATACATGAAAAATCTAAGTTGCAGACATAGTCCATCGCTGAAATTGAGTTTCAATCCTAAACAATAACTATAGCATACAATATGAAAATTTGCATACAGTAAAAACCTAATAAAGTTGAATGTCCTATTTTGAACTAAATTTCCCAACTTCATGCCTGGCCAAAATAATCTTCAAAACAAAAGAAAACAAAATAATACCTGCAAATCATTCAACCCCAAAATTTACTATGTCTCACACGTGCACTACATATCTGCATTCTTAAGTCTGGAATAGAACAATAAACAACAATGAGCAAGTGTACCTAGCTTCAAAATCTACTCAACTCAACTTTTTAGAAACCCACCGAATCTGTTGCAAACAATATTTTATTGGGTCTGCTTGTTTCTATGATATTCCAAGTTTAAGAAAGTTAAATAGATTTAAGCCTAATAGACAAAACCTCCAGGCCCTAGCTGTTCTACTTTACTCCACACCCCGAGTCTACTGTATACCAACCGCCATGCATTTTGCTGACCAAAAACACAAAAACAACACTAAACAAAACTACCCACGTCATAGATCTCCATTTTCACCAAACTATCCAATTTTTTTAAAAAAAATAAAAAATAATCTGTTAAATATAACTCCAAATGGGTGGAATATATTTTTTGGCCTTGTGATAATCTCTGTAGAAAAAATAAGACTCCAAGAAAATAAAATTACATAAAGGAGTAGATATTCAAGGAAAGTTACAACAAAAAATAAAAATCATACTTTCATGCTCTGTAAAAAGGAGACATCAATGGGTATGAGACAGAATGCAACGAGTGGTTGAGGAAGACGAGTAAAGTAGTAAAACTGAAGACTAAAACTAGAAGATATATTATCAAAAATATAAAAAATCAATGGAAAATGAAGCAAAACACTAGAATCAATGCACATAAGCAAGCCAAAGTTTTTACTTCCACTGAATAAAGAAAAGTCACATAATTCGACAGTATACAATAAAGAAACTAAACTCAATCCTTTGTTTTTGCTGCCACTAACTAAATAAAGAAATGGCATATAAATTACATGCATAGGATATTCAAGAAAGCCACATAATTCATGAATAAGTTGCAGGCATAGTCCGACGCTGAAATTGAGTTACAATCCCAAAGAAAAACTATAGCATACAATATGAAATCCGTACCTTCGAACAAAGCAGCTAAAGCAGATGAAAGCGTGGAACCAAATCAGACCCCAATCATGGAGCTTCCACTACGCTACCAAAAATCTCAAATAATACAACAGATAATTGGTGCTCTTCCTAATTATTAATAGAACATTAATATAATGCATCGCCAACACTAATATATAAGTTAAGCACTAATATTTTAAATCTTGTTTACAATTGTTGTTGATAAATAATAATATTCAATAATTGCAATCAAAATGTGAGCACAAGTCTTTCAAGTTTTAAGACAAATAAAATGGGCAAACATAATAGAAACAATTTTATTGGGCTGATGGATAAAAGTCGACCCCTTTTCCATTGTGAAAAGTATTTATCTTTTGTATCAGCCAACTAAATTATGAAATATGATATCAAAGAGAATTGTTAAATTCACTCCACTTTCATAGTGAGCGCATTTAGCATCTACTAAAGCTGATGAAAAAACAAAAACATAAAACATCTCCTTGTTAAATAATATATCACAAATTAGATGCTAGAATCAAGCAATTGGAGACGGCATCTTAAGTTTTGTTAGGATATACCAATTTGTCACAAGGAACGAAGAATTACTATTTTGTTATAAAACATTTTATATGTCCAAAATAACCGAAAAAGGGTTGGGGAAATAAAGGGGAATGACCTTCGCTGAAGTGGGTAAATGCCCTTAACAAAAATAAGTTGGCATCTAACATTGCACTTAAATAGACAACTTGTCCCTCTAACTAAGTTGTTTCCAGATTAGTGCAAGCAGCTAAGTTTGAAATGGTTAATACAATAATAATAGATAGGACTCCTAAAATTATCTATTCAAATACTATACATGAGACACAAGACAACTTTGGTAAAAAAATGTTATATACACTTTTACAAATAGCTTATAAAAAAGATCAATAGAGAAATAATCCACTAAATTGAGAAATACACATTTTTTATTAACTAATTTCAAGTAATTCATTGAAAAGTAATTGATACATTGTACTTACACCCATCACGACAAGGTAACATGTTGGGAAATCCAGTTCAACGCATCCACCGGTCTCCTAATCTCCACTTTTTATACCATTTCAACAACTCCCATCGAAACAAGCTCGGAGTTGAGCAAAGCCACGAATTGGGAGGGTTTTACGCTTCTCCCAGAAGAAAGCGAGTAAAAAACCGAGAAAAAAAAGGCGCAGAACAGCCGGAAACGTTCATTACCGCACGGAACCCATATAACCTGAGGGAGGCTGATAACCCGCCCCAAAATGGGGCTCCGACTCGACTGTACGGACTGTAAAATCACCAAACAGTAACTGTACGCACTGTACAGCAGCTACGAACAGCAGGGGAGGCCTAACAGCAGGGAAAGAAGATCGTCACGTGAGGGCGCGTCCGACCTCCGATTTGGTCGATCTTCCTCTGATCCAAAAGCCCCTATCGACTATGATTGACTGTGATCCGCATGTGGCTGCTGAAAGTGTTTGCAAGCTGGAAGGGAAAATATAGTAAAGAAGACTGAAGCCTTAACCTGCCACAAAGTAGAATAGAATATAAGCTATAGAGTGGTAGTACATGAAGAAGAGAAGTTTGAAAGAACACGGTTAGAGTGAGAAAAAGGGAGGGATGAACACAGATAGGTTATAGGTTATATGTTGATTTTATCTTTACATTGCACTACTTATTTTTAAAACGGGTCATCTGAGTATGACCAAATATAAGTATACTTATATTTTAAATTTAAAGTTATTATGATATAATTAAATTAATAATTTATGATATTTGGTTTGTATATTTTTTATCTTCTATTTCTAATATTTTATATATTTTTTTCTCTTTAAAATTTTGTACACACCTTTTCTAAAAATTTTGTATACTTATTTTTTTTTTAAAAATTCTTCTATCCTCAATTTTTTTTATATATGCTTGTCTCTCTCTCTTTCAAAATTCTATACTCTTAAATTTTTAAATAATTTCTCACCCTCTCAATTTTTTTATGTTTTCACTAAATTTCTTAAAATTTAAAATATTTGTTGTCTAGTGTACGCGTGTGACATTAATTCACATATTATTTAAATATTTGTTGCCTAGTGTACGCATGTGACATTAATTCATATATTATTTAAATATCTTTTGTCTAGAGTGCCATTATATTCTTCCCCCGTGAAATATGCTTACTAAATTCCTCCCTATGAAAGGATGAAAAGCCCAAGTAATTCATATGCTCCTTCGGATGTATTCTAAAAATAAAAAGTCTTCCACAACAAATCTTTTACATTTTTAATCTACATTCTATTTTAGTACATAAAAGTCACAACGAGGAACAAAAATATAATAAAATAATTAATATTGTAAATTAAGTATTATTAGTTTAAAAAATTATTATTTCATAATGTTCAGTGAACTCGTTAATTTTAAGTATTAAAGTGTTTCAATTTAACTATTAAAATTTAGAAATAATCTTATAATTTAAAACGAAAAAAGAATACAAATGCATGACATGGTTGCTAAAGGCAAAAATTGTTCAACAATAATTTTGAAAAAATATAAGAGGTATAGTAATTAGGAACATGTTTTGTTTTTATTTTACTTAAAACAAAAAAAAATAAGAGAAGGAAAATAAAAGCAGTTAAAAGCTTAAACCTGGTGTTTAAGGAATTTTATGTGACCTATTTTTTTTTTTAACATTAATTAACTAAATATCACCTATTTGAAATAAAATTGGTGATAAAAGTTTAATCAATAATATATTTTGTAATATATATTACACTTTTTAATATTAATTATTATTTTCTCATAATATTTTTTCTATATTTTTAATATATAGTTATTTAGGAATAAAATTATTGTAGAATAATAAGTTACAATTATAACTTTTAATTTTAAAAATTAAAATTAAGAACATTTAGGAATAAAATTATTGTAGAATAAAATTTTGTTCGTTTAAGAACATTTTGCACCAAAAATAATGCGGTAGTTTTGGACCTCCAAACCAAACCAAACGCTCTACACACCTATAGAAGCTCAATATAAATTATAAGAAATCAAGAAATAATGTGATTTCATATTTTTGAGTTTTCAGTATCACAAACTGAATACCAAAGAAGAGATTAATGCACAATCAAGAAGCCGAATTCACCCTTTTGCAAACTGTATACAGGTAATCACATGCATGACTTAAAAGAACATGTTAGGATGCAGAGTTTTCAACTGAAAATAGAATGAATAATACAACCTCTGTTTTTTCTCACAAATGAATAGGTGAAACAGAGATCCCTCTGGGGTTGCATAATACAAACTACAAAACTACACCTTCAAAAGGTATACAATAATAGAAATATCTCCCTTAAAAGAAACGAAATAACTGAAAATAGCAGAGTTTTACAAATCAATAACTACATATTTGAAAAAGAAAAGGTGGAGCTACTTGAAACAAAAAACAAGAGTATATAATCTCGCAGAAAAATATTATTGATACACCCATCTTGAAGCGTCCAACAGCCACCCAAGGGCTCAATCGTTCTCCTGATTCAAATATCAAAAGAAGTCGGTTTGATTGTATAATCACGTGAATAATATGATTACCAACTGATTTAAACATGCTTACAATGATTACATTCTCATTGAGGACATATTTTGAGTTCATAACTAAAGTGTATACAACAAATTATGATCCAATCATTTACGTTCAACCCAACTCCAAAGGACATGTGCTTTTCTAGTCTAATAAGAGTGAAAGTAATAGGAAACTACATCTAAACTTGAAAACCCCACAATGGTGCTAAGTCTCGCTATAAGCTTAAGATTTCCAGTTTGTTGTGTACCATATTTAGTGAATAAAATTAAAACGTATTAGTTTATAATTAGAATCTCATGCACAAAAGACAATGCCAGTGCTTTGCTCATTTACAGTGGGAAAAATCCCAAGAAAATATTGTAATAGTACCTATTCTGGCTGCCTTCCAGAAGAAACCCTGATATCTGCCAGAGCACCAATCAAAATGCCACTTGAGTCGAAGGTTATACAATCTAAATAAATAAATAACTCAATGACTGACATAAACTTACAGATTATCAAGAGAGATCAAACAAAATATATCTTACTATGACCCAACCTCTGGGCCAAGAATCCTCTCCGATTACTGCCAAGGAAAAAAAACCAAATCATTAGGGAATCAGTGCAAGTATTTGTATTAGTACATATATGGTTTCACTAGCAAATAAGCCATAGCCGAAAGCCCAAGATACCAAGAAAGATACCTCATTCAAGAATCGTTGGAGGTCTAGGTCTAGTACTGTTGCCTTGTATTGCAGTGGTATTTCCATTAGTGCAGAATTTTTCACATATAATACTATCATTGTAATAATGTCTGGTTTCTTTTGGGGTATTGTTTTCTAAAAAATGAATACAGTGAGGGGAACACTGTGCACAAGGCCGTATTGACTCCAGCAGAAGTCAACAAACCAGATACATTCATCTCTCTCCACTACCTTAATGGTGTTGCAACACCCAAAAATAGCATATGTAAACCCAATAAATGCTCAGAAAGACTGATATTGCAGAAAAAATTGTCGCGCCGGTCTAGAAGCTGCAAAAACAAAATTCATTGTACTATTTAAATATTGTGCAGAACTAAAGGTGTCTATGTTAGCATATTCATAAATCATGTGGCAAACACATATTTTCAGCCCTCATAAAATTGTGCATAATCGTTAACCAAATAAATATTTACCTGTCACTAATAATTGAATCAATTTTTCTTTCTCATTGAAATTACATTTTCACTTGTTAAAAAACGAGGAGAGGGAGGGTCGAACAGGCAAAAGCATAGGTCTAATATAGAAAAGTGGAGCATGTAACTACATATTATCTACAAAACACAAATTCTGAAGATAAAAAAGTACAGGTGATGGTGATGACCGGAATTGTGATCACGTGCTGCTCCTTTGACAATGATGTAGAGAGTCTCAATGAAGCTAAAAATTGGATCATAATGCCTCTTGTGATGGAACTTATAGAGATGCATATATAACATTCCAGCTTAAAATTTTCATATAAACAAAGTGTGCTGTTTATCTACATAGTCGACAAACATAGTCTACATATTGTTAAGAGTAGAGTCACAAAGAAATCTAAAAAACTGGACCATTGGGCGCATGTTCAACTCAAATACACTCATCTCAGTAGATAATACTGTGTCTACAAAATAAGTCTGGAACATACTCGAATTAAAATCCACTAAGCACTTAAACATCTAAATAAAGAATCCACAATAACTTGCATAATGGTGAATATTATCCTTAATATAGAGAAATAAGCAAAATAGAGTACAAATTCAAAAACAATAACATGCTTGGGCATATTATCCATCCAACATGATAATTCTTTCACATGAGTGAACTGAATTTTGTAGATGACATCCATGAAACATTTAAATATAGAATGTGTTTTCCAAATCTCAACAGCCAAAAAAGTTTATGAACACCAAAAAAAAATAAAAAACATTTATGGATAAGAATACCATAAAAAATTCTCAAGATAGTTCCTAATAAAATCCACACCAAAAAATAATAGTAGTTTCTGACTTCACACAGGAAATAATGATTCTCAGACATTCCTTATCAATTTACATAACCCAATCTTCTCTCATGGGAAATTCGTTATTTAAAATTTTAAAAATTCTCAGAAAGCAATAGTACCATTTAAACTGTCTACTAACCCATTATCTTCAACTTTATATACATGCCCGTCAGTTGAATAAAAGTGCTGAACTATTATAATTATAAACCTTTAAACTATACAACTGCTCTTCATCATACCAAAGAAATATTCAACTAACGAAAAAGAAATTGAATAAAAAATTTCGCAAAATTAAATACTGAGATCACATTAATATCAACTAAGACTAAATTTTTCACATAATCAAATCGCCAAAAATAAAATAAAATTGAGAAATAAAGGAATTACCGAGTTAGGAACCGATGTGAATTAGGCAAATGAGAAGCAAATCGAGAATGAATTTCATTGTTTTGAGGTCTAGGTATAGATTACACTTCTCTGATTGCCAGAGGAAGCTGAAGAAACTGCCAAAAAAAACGAACCAGACCTTAAGAAGCCGGAAACATTCATATACTGTACGGGACCCATATAACCTGAGGGAACTCGGGAACCCGAAAACCCGTACCAAAATCCGACTGAGACCCGAATGGTACGGAACCCATATAGCCTGATGGAACCCGCGAAACCGTACCAAATCCGACTCCGACCCGAATTGTACGAACTGTAAATTTCTGAAAAGGTAACTGTACGAACTGTAAAGCAGGTCCGAACAGCAGAGGAGGGGGGAACCGTACCTAAAAGAAGCCGCGCGTTTGGGCGCGTCGCAGTTCGGATTTGGTTGCGCTGCCTCCGGCCGTATTCCCGGCATGTTTACGCGGCCATTGGGTCCCTGAGCATGGAAATCTGCAGTTTAAATAGTCCAGGAAAGGGAAAAAAAGGAAACGTGAAGGGTGAGGAAGTTGAAAGAGTTGCCAGTTCTAACTGGGTATGCTGCATCTAGAGCCGGAAACTTAATATTACAATCAAAAACAGCAAACCCAAATCATAGCATGAACATAGGCGGTGTAACATGAACCCAGATCGGCATCGCCAGAATCCATAAAACCACCGGAGATTAGTAGAGCCAAACCCAGATTCCGACGAGCTTTATAAGAGATCTGAAAAAATTAGGAGAATCCTCCTTCCAAAATTAACACCAACACGTACCGGACTTTGTAAAAGCATAGATCGAAAAGAGTCAAACAGATACAGAGAAGAGGAAGGAAGGAGGAGGCGGAAGGAGAGACGGCGGGCCGAGAGTCGGAAGAGGGAGGAAGGAGACTGAAGTAGAATAGAAGATGGTGTTGTTTTGTTCCTCTTGAGTTTTGATAGTCTGTCTCTGTCTCTGTCTCTCTATATTAATAATGCAACCGAGTTTTGTTCCTTTTAATGACTTGGGATATTAATTATTACTATTGTCTATTGGGTATTGGCTATTGCACATGTGAGAACTGAGGAAGGATGGACAGGTGGACACAATTATATATATATTGGTTCAGTAATTCGGATACCTGAATAATTTATTTTTTCAAATCGAATCCGAAACCGAATACCGAATACTGAATACCGAATAATAAATCAGATATAACCAAAATTAGAAAAAAAAATGAAAAATCGAAATAATTCGGTTAAAAAAAATTCGATTGTGTTCAGTAATTCGATTTTATCTGTTTTTTACTCAGTTCTAATTGTTAGTCCGTCCTCTTCTTTGATTATGTGATGATGATTCCACAGAAGTACAGAAGCCCCCTTTGTTTAACCTTATATTACTACCTCCGTTACTAAAAGATTGTCGTTTAAAGTTTTTGCACGTGTATTAAGAAAGTACTACCTCCGTTCCTAAAAGATTATCGTTGAAGGTTTTGGCACATGGATTAAGAAAGTATCATTTACCAAGTAAAATTTGTTTAAAATTTCATCACTACCACTTTATGGGAAATTGAAAACTATTAATACAAAAGAGAGAATTTCTTGGGACAATGAGAGAAGGTAGAGTTAATGTAGAAAGTAAATAATTTATTCTACTCGAAAGTTATAAACGACAAACTTTTTAGAACAAATTTTTTCTTCTAAAACGACAATCTTTTAAGAACGGAAGGAGTATCATTTATCAAGTAAAATTTGTTTAAAATTTCATTACTACCTCTTTATGGGAAGTTGAAAACTATTAATACTAGGAAGATGATTTTTTGGGACAATGAGAGAAGGTAGGAGTTGTAAGACCCCAACTTATTAATAAATGAAATTAAATTTCCTCTATTTATTATTTTGAAATAGAAAGGGTTGATTTGATTAATGTGGTTAGTTATGGATAAAATGTGCAAATTTTACAAAATAAAACTGTATATCCCAGAAATTCGACAAAGAAAAAATGTATATATATACATAAACATTATAATAAATAATTTTATATTAATATATAATTATACATAATTAACTATATAACATAAGATTTACATTTAAAATTTATACCTATTCATGTATATATAAATAAATATATTAAATAATATTTTTTTACCAAACACTTATTAACAAATAAATATTTAAATAAATATATTGAATAATGATCTACCTCACCAAACTATTTGCTAAAAACTCATTAACAAATTTTGGAGAATCAGAATCGCTTACAAACACTAGTTAACAACTTATAAAGAATCAAAATCAACTCCAACTTCTTAGAATCAGAAATTGAAAATAAAAAAGTTGAGATAAACAGGGCTAACATCTATCTACCATCCAACAAAAAGAGTTAATATAATTTCCAAAAAAACAATAACCTATAACCTAAGTGGTCAAATCCCGAGGACATGTCCAACCGCCCAAACATATCTCAATTCATCCCAACCCAAACCAAATCACAAATTGTATTTTTATATCAAAGCAGACATCAACACTTGCATTGTCTTAAAGTTAACAAAAACATTAATCAAACCAATACTTAATAGTTTCAACAAAAAATATAAGCATCTACACAAAGGCAACTAGTTGACACCGAAATTGCTTACAATTTTACAAAGATTTTAATTTGGGATAACTAAGGTTATTTTTCAGAAAACAATTCTTATTCAAGTATTAAATGGGCCTTTCCACAAATTCACCAAGTAGTGTCTATTTAATAGCATGCACCAATTCATTCAAATTTTAGTATTTGGAATCAAAGTGGCACACATTGAAATTACTATTTTGATCACAAAAAAACACAATAAAAGCATCAGCAAGTCTAGATGAGTATTAATTTGGGATACCGGGAGTACTAATTAGAATAAAGGCGAACATATGTACCTTGATTTAGTGACAACCAAAACTAGGAACTGCAGGAATGGGAGTGACGGCCGTATCACGGGTCCACTAGCTATCAGGAAATTGGTTAGACCACTGATCACCACCAGAGTAGTCGACATAATCACGGGCAGCAGCTGTTTCCTCTTCTTTCTTAGGCTACCCAGGTTCCATGTAGAAAAACAAATCAACCTACAACTGCTAGCTAAAAATTAGATATAATCGAAGTTCAATACTACATCATAAGTCACCTTTAACAAATGAAAGGCGGAGGGAACACATGCGACATTTCATTCACCTCTTCATTATAGGTCAAGAGAGGGATTTCAGGACCATTGTTAGAGAAATCACCCTTGAACTTTTAAATTTAATCAATAATTTCATATTGCAAATAATCTTTTTCTTTTTGCTTGTTCTCCTCCTGAATATTAAATCAGTAAATACTAAATACACCACACTTAGTAGACTTGTCAATCTAACTTTTCAGAGCTTGGCAGGTTCAATTTGGTCCACACACACCAAAAAAATAAAATAAAATAAAATTACCAAACCAGAGTTGCAGCATAAACATGATATAATCAAAGCTATTGACAACCAAATTAATGTATTGGATAACTTATTGAACAAAAAAGTCGCTACATTTGATATCATGCAGTATAGCAACAAACCGGCAAAAGTAACTTCTAATGCAAAACTAACCACCATCGAATCAAGGTAATATAATTCAAAACAACATAATAATCAGTAAAAACTAGTTTCATCAAACACAAACAATCACACCTACTTAAAGTAATCGGGTAATCTAAAAAAAAATTAGTTCAGTATATGTTTGTACTTATTTGGCCCGAGTTTGAAACATAGATCCATATTTACAAGGCGACTATGAAGAGGAATTCCTTGGACGAAACATATCTGATAGAAAATAAGAAACACAGATCTGAAGTAAAAATATAGTACATGAACGAGGGAGGGAGACGGACAAATATACATTAGAAGTACCCCTTTAAAAACTCAACTAGATAACCAAACCTCTCCTTAGACAACCAGGCCGTTCCCAGGAAAGAGGGGGCTCTTCAATAAAGATTTCTTCTTATTGGCGCTCAATTAGATAACCAAACCTCTCCTTAGACAGAACTTTCTAGACATAGCCAATAATGCTATCTAATAATATTATTCAAATAATATGAATTATTGATCTGATAATGGAAAATACTGTGCAGCAACAATTATTGAAACAATAATAATATAAAATATCAACGCATCAATTATTGAATCAATAAAATAAAATATTGAACAGTAACTACTGTAACAATTATTGAGTACTGCCTTCCTTCGTAAGAATCAATAATTCAAAAATACTGTGCAATCCGTATGCTACTGTGCAACCACGCGTATTACTGTATTTTAACAACCGGGTATTCCAACAGTGTTAATGGTAACAACTACGCCATTATTTATAAAAACTCAATTTTTGTCGTTATCTTCATCCGACAGTTATTCTGTTATGGGGCCCACAAATGTCTGCGCCGTCATACGAATATTCCCCGACAGAAAGAATATTCCACGACCAAACGAATATTCCCCGACAACAATGAATATTTTATAACCACTTGTTTATTTTGAAAAAATTACACACTTCACCCATAACTTTAACTTTTTATCAATTTAACCATTTACTGAATTGTAATTATAAGAAAAATTGAATACTTTTATTTCATAAAATTCGGGACTGATGGATAAAAGTCGACCCCTTTTCCATTGTGAAAAGTATTTATCTTTTGTATCAGCCAACTAAATTATGAAATATGATATCAAAGGGAATTATTAAATTCACTCCACATTCACAGTGAGCACATTTAGCATCTACTAAAGCTGATGAAAAAATAAAAACATAAAACATCTCCTTGTTAAATAATATATCACAAATTAGATGCTAGAATCAAGCAATTGGAGACGGCATCTTAAGTTTTGTTAGGATATACCAATTTGTCACAAGGAACGAAGAATTACTATTTTGTTATAAAACATTTTATATGTCCAAAATAACCAAAAAAGGGTTGGGGAAATCAAGGGGAATGCAACCTTCACTGAAGTGGGTAAATGCCCTTAACAAAAATAAGTTGGCATCTAACATTGCACTTAAATAGACAACTTGTCCCTCTAACTAAGTTGTTTCCAGATTAGTGCAAGCAGCTAAGTTTGAAATGGCTAATACAATAATAATAGATAGGACTCCTAAAATTATCTATTCAAATACTATACATGAGACACAAGACAACTTTGGTCAAAAAATGTTATATACACTTTTACAAATAGCTTATAAAAAAGATCAATATAGAAATAATCCATTAAATTGAGAAATACACATTTTTTATTAACTAATTTCAAGTAATACATTGAAAAGTAATTGATACATTGTACTTACACGCATCACGACAAGGTAACATGTTGGGAAATCCAGTTCAACGCATCCACCGGTCTCCTAATCTCCACTTTTTCTACCATTTCTACAACTCCCATCGAAACAAGCTCGGAGTTGTGCAAAGCCACGAATTGGGAGGGTCTTACGCTTCTCCCAAAAGAAAGCGAGTAGAAAACCGAGAAAAAAAGGCGCAGAACAGCCAGAAACGTTCATTACCGCACAGAACCCATATAACCTGAGGGAGGCTGATAACCTGCCCCAAAATGGGGCTCCGACCCGACTGTACGAACTATAAAATCACCAAACAGTAATTGTACGCACTGTACAGCAGCTACGAACAGCAGGGGAGGCCTAACCGCAGGGAAAGAAGACCGTCGCGTGAGGGCGCGTCCGACCTCCGATTTGGTCGATCTTCCTCTGATCCAAAAGCCCCTATCGACTGTGATTGACTGTGATCTACATGTGGCTGCTGAAAGTGTTTGCAAGCTGGAAGGAAAAATATAGTAAAGAAGAGTGAAGCCTTATCCTACCACAAAGTAGAATAGAATATAAGCTATAGAGTGGTAGTACATGAAGAAGAGAAGTTTGAAAGGACACGGTTAGAGTGAGAGAAAAGGGAGGGATGGACACAGATAGGTTATAGGTTATATGTTGATTTTATCTTTACATTGCACTACTTATTTTTAAAACGGGTCATCTGAGTATGACCAAATATAAGTATACTTATATTTTAAATTTAAAGTTATTATGATATAATTAAATTAATTATTTATGATATTTGGTTTGTACATTTTTTATCTTCTATTTCTAATATTTTATATATTTTCTTCTCTTTAAAAATTTTTACACACCTTTTCTAAAAATTTTGTACACTTATTTTTTTAAAAAAATTCTTCTATCCTCAATTTTTTTTATATATGCTTGTCCCTCTCTCTTTCAAAATTCTATACTCTTAAATTTTTAAATAATTTCTCACCCTCTCAATCTTTTTATGTTTTCACTAAATTTCTTAAAATTTAAAATATTTGTTGTCTAGTGTACGCATGTGACATTAATTCACATATTATTTAAATATTTGTTGTCTAGTGTATGCATGTGACATTAATTCATATGTTATTTAAATATCTTTTGTCTAGAGTGCCATTATATTCTTCCCCCGTGAAATATGCTAACTAAATTCCTCCCTATAAAAGGATGAAAAGCCCAAGTAATTCATATGCTCCTTCGGAACAAATCTTTTACATTTTTAATCTACATTCTATTTTAGTACATAAAAGTCACAACGAGGAACAAAAATATAATAAAATAATTAATATTGTAAATTAAGTATTATTAGTTTAAAAAATTATTATTTCATTATGTTCAGTGAACTTGTTAATTTTAAGTATTAAAGTGTTTCAATTTAACTAGTAAAATTTAGCAATAATCTTATAATTTAAAACGAAAAAAGAATTACAAATGTATGACATGGTTGCTAGAGGCAAAAATTGTTCAACAATAATTTTGAAAAAATATAAGAGGTATAGTAATTAGGAACACGTTTTGTTTTTATTTTACTTAAAACAAAAAAAAATAAGAGAAGGAAAATAAAAGCAGTTAAAAGCTTAAACCTGGTGTTTAAGGAATTTTATATGACCTATTTTTTTTTACATTAATTAACTAAATATCACCTATTTGAAATAAAAATGGTGATAAAAGTTTAATCAATAATATATTTTGTGAAACCCCAGATTTTATGAATAAATATTTAATTTTTCTCGAAATAATTTTTTTTATATTATTGTGTGGATTTGATATAATAGTTATGGGTAGTATTTATAAATTTTGCAAAGTATGCAAGTTGTCATATTATATTCGATTGGTCGGAGAATATTCTTTTTGTCGGGGAATATCCGTACGACGGTACAATTATTGGTGGACCCCACAACGGAATTATTGTCGGATTGAGAAAACGACAAAAATACTTTATAAAAATAACGGCGGAAGTTTTACCGTTGATACTGTTGAACTACTCGGTAGTAAAAGTACAGTAATACGTGTGGTTGCATAGTAGCACACGGTATTGATTATTAATGCTTATGTGAGAAGACACTCAGTTTGATTCCATTATTGTCAGTTAATAATATGAATTATTTAGCGATAATGACGTTTTGTTTTATTCGTATTATTAACGTAATAAAACAGAAACATCTTTTTATATAAAACAAAATACTTTATTAAAGTTATTCTATAAATAGAATATATTATATTTTATTTAAAAGATTTTTCTTTAAATATGGACCGTCAGATTAAAGTAATCAATCTGGACCGTTCATGGATTAGTTACTATGCATTCCATTTTCCTATAAATAGAAGCTCATTCCTTCATTATTTTCTTACGAATTCACTGAACTCTAGAGAGAGAAACTATAGAGAGAGACTATATAGAGATAGAAGAAAAGTTTTCTGCTACTTCACTACTCTTATATCCAGTTCTTTTACGGTAGGGAATATTATTTCTTTTATATTCATGAAGAGAACTTCTGTTATTCCATTTGTTATTATTCTGTTGGAATAACCAGTATACGCGGTCTACCCTATACTTGGTGACATTCTTCTATTATTCTGTTGGAACATCCTGTCTGTGTGTTTTACACCGGACCTGGTTCCGTTTATTATTCTGTTGGAACATCCTGTCTGTGTGTTTTACACCGGACCTGGTTCCGTTTTATTATTATTCTGTTGGAATATCCTGTCTGTGTGTTTTACACCGGACCTGGTTCCATTATTTATTATTCTGTCGGAATATCCTGTCTGTGCGTTTACGCCGGACCTGGTTCCATTATTTATTATTCTGTCGGAATATCCTGTCTGTGCGTTTACGCCGGACCTGGTTCCATTATTTATTATTCTGTTGGAATAACCTGTCTGTGCGGTCTATCGCATGCATGGTGATTTCTTTTGTTATTCCATTCTTCATTGTACTCAGTTGGTTAAGTTTTGACTTCTATACTCCATGAAATTAGTGGAATATCCTTGATATTTGCGCTTCATTTAGTATCTATTCATGAAAATATTCTCCTGATCATTCTTGAATTTTACTCCACAACGCAGTATCATGTTGACAATTTGGACGTTATTAATTCTTGGATAAATTAATTCTTGAACTTGTTTTATTGAATTCTTATATCATTGTCATCATCCTCATGTTTATAAAATGTTGAAAGTCATCTGTGGCACGTAGTGCATAGATGGACTTGGTATGATTATGACCAGGGATTATTCGGTATAATCATGACCGTAATGTTACAAACGATGTGGTAAAAGTCATCATTGGCCCGTAGTGCATTGATGGACAGTTGTTGGCATGATCATGACCATTAATGAATATACGAATATCCTTGGCCGTAGTGCAGGGGTGATTCGATGATGTGAATTATTTTATTAAGCTGAGTCTCAGCGATCACAGTGTTGGAAAATCTTTTAAATCATAAAAGATAGTAGAGTTTATTTTCTACTTGACTCTTTTAATGGATTGCTTGTTCCGCTGCAGTTAAACTTGATGTCTATTATATTTTATCAGTTTAACATTGTTGAAGGCTAATGATAATTTATTCTGCATTATCTTAGTCATAATATTTCTTACTGGGCTAGTTGAGCTCACCCTTTCTTTCACTGTTCTCTTCAGGAAATGAGAACGTAGCTGGGGCAAGTCGGGGAACAGAGTGATGGTTCGAATGATAGTATTAGTTAGTAGTCCTCACTATTCTATGTAATAGTGTGTTAATAAATGTAATGAGGACTCCTTTTGAGTATGAATACTCTCTAGAAGATAATATTTGTATTCAAACTCACAGTTTATGATTTGTCGTATTGTACACGACAGATGTATTAATCAGTTGTATTTGTATTCTGTACTATGTATCTGACGACCCAAGATGGGTGATGTATACCTAATTTTGGGGGCGTCACAGTTGGTATCAGAGCTTAGGGATATGATCCCTGGCTAGGATGTGAGAATAGAACTAGGAGGGGAGAGACGGGGAATTCCTTCGCTAGTATGACCTACCTAAGTTTATTTGCATGGTATTTAATTGGTCGGTCATAATATAAGGATAATATATGACATATCAATTAACTTTTATTTTGTGGCAGTATCTGAAAATGGCATCTGAGAATGTTGAGAATAGCAATGGAGAACAGGCGACTGTTGATTCACCACATATCAATAATCAGGATAATGTGCATCAGGAAGGTGACAATCCCCATGCAAACAACAACACTGACCAGATGATGAATGATGGAATGTTCAGAAACTTTATGCAGTTCATGCAACAGCAGGCGAGAGTGGCTCATGTCCAAAATATAGGTGGAAACACTGAAAACTCTCGGACGGTCACCGCTAAACAGTTCAAGGAGCTGGGACCACCAGAGTTTAAGGGAGAGCCAAAACCGCTTATAGCGGAAACATGGATAAAGCAGATTACCAAGATATTTGATGTCTTGGGATGCTCCGAGGAGCAAAAGGTTCCATTTGCCGCCTTTATGTTGCGAGGAGAGGCAGATTACTGGTGGAAATCGATTAAACGTACCCAGCCTGACGTACTCAAGATGTCTTGGGAGAAGTTTCAAGAACTGTTCAATGACAAGTACTTTCCCGAAAGTATTCGTCACATGAAGGAGGTGGAATTTATCAAGTTAGAGCAAAACAACATAACCGTGTCGCAGTACGAAGCCAAGTTTGCTGAGTTGTCCCGGTTTGCGTCCCACTTGGTGGATAATGAAGAGCGAATGACGCGAATGTTTTTACGAGGTTTGAAACCTGAGATACGTCAACATCTTATTTCTCATAAACTGTGTTTGTATTCAGATGTTGTGAATAGGGCTCAGTTAGTGGAGCGCGATAACGAGTCAACGCAACCAAAAGAGAGCAGTAGGAAAAATGATAATACTAGTGAAAGTAGTCATCGAAGCGGTGACAACAAGCATGGAGGGAATCAACAGGCCAAAAATGGTAACCACTTCGGTGGTAATCAGGGCCAAAATAATAAGAATGGGCATTTCAAGAAGAGGAGATTCAACAATGATGGAAAGACGTCAGCACCAGCACCCGTTGTTAAGGAAGGAGAACGACCACCTATCATATGCTTCAAATGCGGAGGGGAGGGACACATCAGTCCAAACTGCGTGATGTCGTCTAAAGCAAGCTATAATTGTGGAAGAGAAGGTCACTTAGCCCGATTTTGTCGCTCACCGAAGACAAGTTCAGATAGGATGGAGGCACCAAAGACCGTCCCAGAAAAGCCAAAGCCAGTAGTTTAAGAGAGGGCGTTTTTTTTTCGTGACGAGGAACCTGAATAAAATTATCACGGGTATGTTAGTCATAAACTCTTGCGAAGTCTATACCGTGTTAGATACCGGTTCTACTCACTCTTTTATTTCACCTAGTTGTGTTAAATGTTTGAAGTTAACTCCGGAGAACTTAGACTTTGATATGTCTGTTTAAACTCAGTTGGGAGAAACCTTCGTTACCTCTACTATTTATAAATCTTGTTCAAATCAACACTTTCACGTTACCTGTCGATCTTATCTCTTTGAAAATACTTGTCTTTGATGTGATTTTTTTGAAACGATTGGTTCACTACTCATCATGCTTCTCGTAAGGTTGTTAGCTTTCATATTCCTAACCAACCTGTTATGCGAATTAAAGTAACCAAACCACTAAAGTCAATCATTGTCATATCAAGCCATAAGTAAAAATCTCCGTTCCTTTCGTTGTTGACTTCCTGGTGTGGAATGCACCGAAGCTAGACTTTCCGTAGGAGACGTTGTAAATGATGATGGCAAGTTGATAGGTATCAATGTGACGTGTTATCCAAGTCTTGGATGAGGGTCACAGTTTTGAACGATATTTCTATTGTTAATAAATTTCTTGACATATTCTTGAAGACTTCTTAGCCTACCCCAGAGCGTAAAATTAAATTTTGTATTGACCCCAGTACAAAACCTATTTCTTAAACCCTCAAATATTTCTTCAACTAAAACGAACGTATTATGCGCCAAAGACGTTGGCTCGAGCTGTTGAAGATTACGATCGTACCATTCAATAACATCGTGGAAAAGTGAACGTGGTAGCTGACGCGTTGTGTAGAAGATCGTATACGGTTACAAGTGTGAATATTCGAACCCACGTGAAGATAACGAATATACGATTAAAATCGACTTTAATCGATAAAGTTAAAGCCGCTCAAGCTACATACTAAGAGCTGATAAATGTGAAGAAGAAGGTTTAAGAGGGCGTTATTCTAGAAGCAAGAATCGACGAAGAGAGGAAATCTCAACTCTCGATTTAATTGGCCCATTTGAAATCCTCGATGAAGTAGGAACTGTGGCCTATAGACTCGTTTTACCGCCAAGTATGTTGCGTGTTCAGAACATTTTTTTTTTTTCGTATCGATGTTACGTAAATATGTGGACGACCCGAACCGCATTATTAATTTAGAACCGGACGAAATAGCGGAAGATTTAACGTATGAGGAGATACGTGTTAACATCTTGGATAAGAAGGATCATATTCGATGCTTAAAGGTTATACCTCAAGAGTTAGAATTTGAAGTGAAGTCAAGGTATCCTCACATGTTCGGCATACCAAGTACGTACGTAAATTTCGAGGGCGAAATTCTATAAGGAGGGGAGATTGTGAAACCCCAGATTTTATGAATAAATATTTAATTTTTCTCGAAATAATTTTTTTTATATTATTGTGTGGATTTGATATAATAGTTATGGGTAGTATTTATAAATTTTGCAAAGTATGCAAGTTGTCATATTATATTCGATTGGTCGGAGAATATTCTTTTTGTCGGGGAATATCCGTACGACGGTACAATTATTGGTGGACCCCACAACGGAATTATTGTCGGATTGAGAAAACGACAAAAATACTTTATAAAAATAACGGCGGAAGTTTTACCGTTGATACTGTTGAACTACTCGGTAGTAAAAGTACAGTAATACGTGTGGTTGCATAGTAGCACACGGTATTGATTATTAATGCTTATGTGAGAAGACACTCAGTTTGATTCCATTATTGTCAGTTAATAATATGAATTATTTAGCGATAATGACGTTTTGTTTTATTCGTATTATTAACGTAATAAAACAGAAACATCTTTTTATATAAAACAAAATACTTTATTAAAGTTATTCTATAAATAGAATATATTATATTTTATTTAAAAGATTTTTCTTTAAATATGGACCGTCAGATTAAAGTAATCAATCTGGACCGTTCATGGATTAGTTACTATGCATTCCATTTTCCTATAAATAGAAGCTCATTCCTTCATTATTTTCTTACGAATTCACTGAACTCTAGAGAGAGAAACTATAGAGAGAGACTATATAGAGATAGAAGAAAAGTTTTCTGCTACTTCACTACTCTTATATCCAGTTCTTTTACAGTAGGGAATATTATTTCTTTTATATTCATGAAGAGAACTTCTGTTATTCCATTTGTTATTATTCTGTTGGAATAACCAGTATACGCGGTCTACCCTATACTTGGTGACATTCTTCTATTATTCTGTTGGAACATCCTGTCTGTGTGTTTTACACCGGACCTGGTTCCGTTTATTATTCTGTTGGAACATCCTGTCTGTGTGTTTTACACCGGACCTGGTTCCGTTTTATTATTATTCTGTTGGAATATCCTGTCTGTGTGTTTTACACCGGACCTGGTTCCATTATTTATTATTCTGTCGGAATATCCTGTCTGTGCGTTTACGCCGGACCTGGTTCCATTATTTATTATTCTGTCGGAATATCCTGTCTGTGCGTTTACGCCGGACCTGGTTCCATTATTTATTATTCTGTTGGAATAACCTGTCTGTGCGGTCTATCGCATGCATGGTGATTTCTTTTGTTATTCCATTCTTCATTGTACTCAGTTGGTTAAGTTTTGACTTCTATACTCCATGAAATTAGTGGAATATCCTTGATATTTGCGCTTCATTTAGTATCTATTCATGAAAATATTCTCCTGATCATTCTTGAATTTTACTCCACAACGCAGTATCATGTTGACAATTTGGACGTTATTAATTCTTGGATAAATTAATTCTTGAACTTGTTTTATTGAATTCTTATATCATTGTCATCATCCTCATGTTTATAAAATGTTGAAAGTCATCTGTGGCACGTAGTGCATAGATGGACTTGGTATGATTATGACCAGGGATTATTCGGTATAATCATGACCGTAATGTTACAAACGATGTGATAAAAGTCATCATTGGCCCGTAGTGCATTGATGGACAGTTGTTGGCATGATCATGACCATTAATGAATATACGAATATCCTTGGCCGTAGTGCAGGGGTGATTCGATGATGTGGATTATTTTATTAAGCTGAGTCTCAGCGATCACAGTGTTGGAAAATCTTTTAAATCATAAAAGATAGTAGAGTTTATTTTCTACTTGACTCTTTTAATGGATTGCTTGTTCCGCTGCAGTTAAACTTGATGTCTATTATATTTTATCAGTTTAACATTGTTGAAGGCTAATGATAATTTATTCTGCATTATCTTAGTCATAATATTTCTTACTGGGCTAGTTGAGCTCACCCTTTCTTTCACTGTTCTCTTCAGGAAATGAGAACGTAGCTGGGGCAAGTCGGGGAACGGAGTGATGGTTCGAATGATAGTATTAGTTAGTAGTCCTCACTATTCTATGTAATAGTGTGTTAATAAATGTAATGAGGACTCCTTTTGAGTATGAATACTCTCTAGAAGATAATATTTGTATTCAAACTCACAGTTTATGATTTGTCGTATTGTACACGACAGATGTATTAATCAGTTGTATTTGTATTCTGTACTATGTATCTGACGACCCAAGATGGGTGATGTATACCTAATTTTGGGGGCGTCACATATTTTGTAATATATATTACACTTTTTAATATTAATTATTATTTTCTCATAATATTTTTTCTATATTTTTATATATAGTTATTTAGGAATAAAATTATTGTAGAATAATAAGTTACAATTATAACTTTTAATTTTAAAAATTAAAATTAAGAACATTTAGGAATAAAATTATTGTAGAATAAAATTTTGTTCGTTTAAGAACATTTTGCACCAAAAATAATGCGGTAGTGAAGACTTTAAAGTTATCAACAGTTGGTTGTTTAAGTCTTTAACATTTGGCTGTTAAAGTCCTCAATAGCTGGCTATTGAAGACTTTAACAGCTGGCTATTGAGGACTTTAAACAACCGGCTATCTCCATAGCTGTTCTATATTGACTATTGATGTAATATTTAGATCTGATCAGCTGTATAGTTGGCCTATATAATGGTCTTACTATCTTTGTGTAAAGGACAGCAACAACAGCTAATACACTCTATTGATGTTCTCTCCATTCTTCTTTTCCTTGCTCCCTTATATTTGAGTGCATGCAACTACTCATTAGAGTTTAAGGAAAAATAAACAGAAGCGATTAAAAGAACAATTAAATATCAACATTGTTATTCTTCTAATTTTCTTTTTGTTTAAACAATAGGAAAAGCAGTAAAATGTTATCCCTATAAATCAGAAGGTCGCCAACTGAGATAACACAGACAATGCCATATACTGTTCCAGCTGCCTTGGGTGTTTCTAGCAACTAAATTTATCTAAGAAGTAGTTCTACTTCTAGTTTTACAAGAAGTACAATGATAAAATGTATTTTTGGAAAATGATAAAAAAAATATAAAAAAAAATCCTACACACCGAAGCCCTAAGCCCCAAGCCCCAAACCCCAAACCCTCCACCCCCCAACCCCAAACCCCCAAACCCCTAAAACCCTAAATTATAATAGATAATTTAGTTCCCGATATCTAGAGGGAAACAAGACTCAGATTGCTACAACTCGTTATCTAAGGGTGACACTGTTACTTTTTGCTGGGATTTTGCCACTTTTTCTTATTACACACTTACTTTGGCCCAGAGTAAATGACCTAGGTTCGTTCGTTTAAATGTAGATAAAAAGCATCAACCCATCTATACTTCCCACTCTAATTGAAAATTTGGCAATAAACATAAAAAAAATAAAAGAGCCTTTTTTGTTCTGATATTGGGCTTGTCCATATCAACAAGAACAATAGTCAACAATTAGTCTAGATACAAAAAAAGCCAACATCAATGGGTCCTAGTCTCTCGCTCTGTCATTAAAATTATCATGGGAACATCCACGTAAATCCTACACAATGAACCATGTCTACCCAAAAAAAAATGTTTATCAACACCACTGTTACATGTAACAGACTTGGTAAAAAAAAAGTGTTAAGGGTAACAATGTTATCAACAGATGTATGATAGACTAAGTGAAGAACATTACTTGCTATTGTCAACTCAAGTACCATACGACATTAGTTATTGCTTCAAATAATAGAGGAATACTTGTTAATCCTGTCAGCAAGACCTAAAAGATAGATACCATGGTAGTAACACACAACATATGTAATAACGAAAAATCAACACTTAACAAGAACCACGGGAAAATAAAAATATATCACATATGTTCTTTAAAGGTCAATAAGTTGGATATGTAAGCAGAAGTCCCACTATACTTGTACAGTAGTAAACCCGGAGTTCTATTCACAATTCCCCAATATTACATCATTTTACGAAATAGCGCATACTATACTGAAAAAGATATCATCTAGTTGGTTCCATTAAATCAATACTTGTCATTTGCCAACCATTGTCCTGTATAGCATTAATGAGATGTACAACACTGCATTTCCTTATTCTTGAATATGCAAACCATTCTCCTTCGCACACTTGTGACGTCTAATTCAACAGTTACTTTCATCAGATAGACATACATAAGTTAGACCTCTATATCCAATTGCCCACATATCGATGCAACCAATGAAGTCTCCCTGAGTTCCAACTCTAAGCCAAATTACTTTACTTCAAATTAACGCCAAATATGAAAACAAGAG
Source organism: Panax notoginseng (assembly GCA_016801055.1). Classification (NCBI taxonomy): domain Eukaryota; kingdom Viridiplantae; phylum Streptophyta; class Magnoliopsida; order Apiales; family Araliaceae; genus Panax; species Panax notoginseng. The sequence continues at coordinate 227,645,850 of CM029016.1, forward strand.
CTTTTTTGGAGTTCAATTCCTCAATTTAATCTTTTAAACTTCTTATTTTACAAAATATATTTATGACTATGTATTTTTCATAAAGATAGTGCCTTTAAGATAATAATACGTTCTTAACGTTCCTAAATCATAACAAATCTGCCTCAAAAACATTATAACGAGTAATAGTCCAAATGTAATTAGAAATCCTTTTCTGGTCCATGAATCGGAATCCACATATGGTTAACAAGCCATTGCATTACAAAATTCTGACCTCTAAACCAATAATAATAATAAATAAATAAAAAATAAAAAGTAAATTTTGAAATATTACAAGACACTTTCACCCAACCAAGGAATAAGGGAAAAACATGGTTTATCAATGTATAATTCAAAATAGAAGTACCTTTTAACACAGACATAAAACTGAAGAAAAAAGGTTTAGGTTTTTAAATAAAGAATCTTTGAAGACACAGAGACATGGCAATGAAGGGGATTAAGGAAAACAAGTTTAGGTATTTAAATATGGAGAGAATAGTATAAGAGTAAGCTGACCTTGAGTTGAGACAGGATTTTGGTACAACTATCAAAATCGTTCCGTACCATAGCGGCTCTAAATCGGTCGAACCATTGCAAAACCTCTGTGAGCGTTTGATCCATCTCTCTATCGACTTCTCAGTTTTCTATTGCAGATTGCAGGATGAGAGCTCCTTGAATTTGATTAATTCGTACATTACACTTCGCTGATTGCAGAGGAAGCAAAAGAAACCGCTAAAAACGCCAGAAACGTTCATAAACCGCAGGGAACCCATATAACCTGAGTGAACCCGAAAACCCGTCCCAAAATGGAGCTCCGACCCGAATTTTACGAATTGTAAATTTACCAAACCGTAACTGTACGAACTGTAGACCACTCCGGAACAGCAGAGGAGGGATAACCGGACGCTAAAAAAAGCGGCGCGTCTGGGCGCGTCAGAGCGCCGATTGGGTTGATCTATCTCCGGCCGAAGCTCCAGTACATTTACACCGCCATTGGGTTAAAAGAGTGATGCGAGAAGTTCGGTGGTGGAGAATTTGGGAGGAGAGAGAAAGCGGCACCACTGAAATGTTGAGTTTGGGTGAGATTTAGAGACCGGAGAGAGATGGATTGGCGCAGAGAGCCTCCATTTTTCGTGGAAAAATATTTTTGGGTTTAACTAGTGAGTTGAAATGAATTGGTTTGTGATTTAAGGGAAGTGATGGGCTACAGTAAGGTGGGAATTTGTGATGATGGGATTTTGTTGGAGATAAGAAACCATATCTACGTGCCGTGCTGTGCTGTGCTGGGCTGGGCCCGTGTTCTACCTTGCGTGTCATTTTCTTGCTACCAGTTATTTTTAGTATATTTCATTATTTTGTACTCCAATTATCCTTTAATATAAATCTTTTAAAAAAATATTTTTATACCTTAATATAAGTCGTTTGAGAATTTTCAATAAGTATTAATTGTTTAGTTTCTAATATTACCTTAAGTATTAAATATAATTTTGATCGTCTCACTACTTTTTGTTCAATAAATAACAATATTATGAGTGTAGGTTCACAGTATGCATGTGTGTGTATGTGAAAATTATGCGACTTTTTTTTTATGTGATAGTGACATTATTTTTCCGTTATTACTTTTGTTTGTCAGTAACATTTACGGGAACCTGAAAGTATTGTCATCTCCAATAAAGAACAACAAGTCTTATTTAACTTATTTTATTTATTAATGACGTAGAAAATTTACCAACATGATTTTTTTATTGTATCATTACAATCAAACTAGGTATTTCTTATTTTTAAGAGATATAGTTGGAAAATTAATATATTTTTATTATTTCTAAAATTTACCAATGAGATTTTTTTTATACAGCAGTACAAAATTCAAATATTATTCAAAACGGCAAAATAAATAAGAGCACATAGCTAACAATAAAAATCCCAAAAGAATAAAGTTTAGGACCCTTGAGAAGAAAGTTATCCATAATGCAAAATACTGGAAGCAACGCACATAAACTCTAATGAAAGTATGGAATGATAAATAGATTACAAGACAGAAAAGTCACAATGTCCTTATCCCGCCAAAACTCTAATGAAGAGTCACAGTCCTTATCCCACCAAAAAGTCTAATGAAGAGTCACAGTGCGACAGTGTCCTTAATCTGTCAAAAAAAGTAGATTAGATTGAAGAGCAATGCATGCACTTATGTGACACAAAGAGGCAGCCACCTGGCTTACAATAAAGCATTTACCTTGTCTTGCGAACAAGTAACGAAAAAAATAATTTTTTTAATTAAAATAAAATGTTTTACACAAAAGGCGGGAGAAATACTTTTGTGAAGAGTAGGAAATTTTGTTTTTGTTGTGGATATGATGTGATGCGATAAAGTTCAACTAAAATAAATATTTGAGTGATGACAAACGTCAATCGCATTTGTCTATAGTAAAAATATAATCGGATAACAATTTTGAGACGAAAGGAGTAGTTTGGTACTAATATTTAAATTCTTTCTTTTTTCAAAGTCGATCATAAATATAAAAAAATCACTAATAACTTTTTCTTAGAATACAGGAGTTGAAGAGTTGATATGCTTCTCTTAAATATTGTAAAACTATTAATTTACATGTAATTCTTATAGACTTGTTTTTTTGAAACCAAAGTACTAATATCATTATAAATTTTCAAACCTAAAGAGAGTTTCCCGCCTGTACTAAACAGAGGGAGAAATCAGACCAGGATATGCAACTGACGTTAAAAATAGAAAGGAAAAAGTTGTGTTCTGAAAATCTAAAGGATAAATAGAATAGCCGGAAGGAGAGAGTACCAAACAAGGATACAGAAGGAGATTAGACTTTTTCTCTCATCCAAGATAAAATCAAACTGGACCCGCCACACCAACATCACTTTAGTGTGCGATTTGGTTTTTAATTTTCTTTATTTTGGTTGTCAAATCTACAATTTTCATGTTCCCAAATTTTAAAGTCAAAATTTCTAATGAATGTATGTGATAATTTTATTTTATTTTTCTCCTTAAATTGATAGAAAAGTTGAGGAATCACTTTGTATTACAATAAATTATGAGAATTGATATTTCCATAATATTTCTACAAGTGGATCCCATTTTTAACTAAACCAACCATAAAAGTTGAATTCTAATATATTTTAACTATTGATTAAAGTCTATTCATATTCTCTTTCTGATTCATCTATAAAGGGTCAAGCGAAAGTCAAAGAGAAGTGACTTGAGGTAAAATCAAAAAATATATGTGAATTATACTAAGGGGAATGATCCATAACATCTATATGCTATGGAATAAAAAGTGGCATATAACATCTATACCATTCGTCTAATTAATGAATGGCTGTGATATTATTGAGAGAAAACACGTCCGCTATACATACTAGCCGACATATTAAGTAATTTTTCCAGACAATTTCGCCCCCTATTAGCACTGCTGACCAATTGGAAATAACATCATCCGCTAGTACTTCTAGCGGATGGATAAAAACTATCACAGAATATCATACACGAACAGCAACATCATACACGAATTCATCATACAAGAATTCCCTCCTGCGACACAGCAACATCATACAAGAGGGCCTGCATACACACAGCAACATCATACAAGAATTCCCTCCTGCATACACGCAGTACAGCAACGCGCAACAACATGAATTTAGTACAGCAACATGCAACAACATGAATTCCCTACTGCATACGCACAACAACATCATACACTAATTCCCTCCTGCATACACGCAGTACAGCAGCCCTCCTGCATACACGCAGTACAACAACCCTCATGCAACATGAATTCCCTCCTGCATACACACAACAACATCATGCACTAAGACATTAAAATTTCCATATCAGACCCAATACATCAAAATTTCCATATCAGCCCCAATACATCAAAATTTCCATATCTTTCCAAAACATATTCGAAATCAAAATCAAAACAAGATATAAAAAATTTCAAATTCTAGCAAATCAAATATTTCAAATTCCAAAGGAGATCAAATCAAATAGATAAAAGAAACTGACCCTGGAATAAGATAAAGAGTAGAGAAATCTCATGACAAACATGACACATAAAGATTGAAGACCCATTTAAAATAAATTAACAAACACGAATTATTGTTTCAAACCAATTTAAGATTTGACAGTGTATTTCAGTATATGAATTACAAATATATGCTCATTATTACAATTAATTTAAATTTCCAATCAAATGGTAAACCTGCAAGTCTAAGACAAAAAACTAATCATTTTGAAAACAAGAGTATTTACCTTCCATATGCAAAAACTCAGTGTATCACATTAAAGACGGGGCAATTTTCTCAATCTTTAAATTTGGCAATAGATTGAGTAACATGCTACTTCAAACTGAACTGACACTGAAGGAAAAGTAACTCGAGAACTTAATCAAATTCAAGAGGTCATTCCAAGTGATACCACAATATGGTTTGCTTTCAAATGTATAATAGCCGTAAGGGAATCAAGTCAAAATATATTACCATGCATTAGTCTGTTTGCCATCTCCAATAGTATCAATTAAAGGAGCAACCACAGTATCAATTCATCCCTGCAACATTAAATTCAGGCAGTAATGAGATAGCTAACCATATATTAGTTTGATTTTTCTATTTCTTAATAGGAAATTCTTTTGATGGGAGTCTGAATTCAAGTCGCTTATATTAGTCTCTACAGTATGAAAGTAAAGTGAAGAAAAATATGAAGCACTTAGAGATGGAACTTGCTGCAGAAAAGCAAAGCTAATAAAGAAAACCAACAAACCCATTTATCTACTACTACAAAACCCATACGTTGGTTTTGGAAATCAATACTATACAACTACAAAGAACAAACTGTGACGAATATCATATAAATAATAACAAGACACTACAAAAGTCAAAAATAAATGTGACATTATATCTTATTTCACGGGAAATATAAAAACAGAGTTCAGTTCATTTCTCAAATCAGATAGACTATTAATGACCAACAATTACAATATAACATATTAGAGTCCCTAAAATATGTTATTCAGTGATATTCACCATGAATACGTTGATAGCTTGATAGGTAGGAACATAGCAAATTTTTCAATAAATCTTTTAGCATGTGTAAAGAAAGGTATAAACACTGCAAAAGAAATATAGATATTAAAAATATCAATTCCCTATCAAAAAAACACATTTAAAAATATCAATTCCCTATCAAAAAAACACATTTAAAAATATCAAATCCCTATCTAAAATTTTTTCATTATAATTTTATTATCACGCCACGCCACAACTATGCTAACAATTTTTCAAGGTTATAGGTAAACATGGAAGAATAACTTGAGAGCATGAAGGAGGAGAAGGAAAAAGATGAATTGGGATACGCATAGCTTTTATGTCGTGCCTTTAGTGTAATGATATTTCTCACACACACTTTGCCTCAGAGGGGCTCACCTACAGGGCCACACCCACACTATAGCAATGGACGGATGGAATTGGCTCCATTGGCAAGTGAATTATTCTAGGAGAAAAACAACCCTAAACAGAAAAAAGGCCAAAAGAAACCAAAAGTATTCTGCTACAGAAACTTTCCAGCCAACTAGCCCTAGATGCTCTTTAGCAAATCCAGAAAAGAGAACATCCAGTTAAGAAGAGAGTATTGGAAGTACACATCTCAGTATTCAGATGAGCAAAAAACATTTCTTTATTCAATGAGCACTAAATTCAGCTTTATGTCTCCTCATGTGAAAGGTGTATCAGTATTCAAGAAGATTGAAATGTATAACTATTCAGATACCCAAAGTAAATAAATCAAGGATAAATGCTTCATATAGATATTCATAGGGGCATTCAACAACACAATTTTCTGCTTTCAATTTCTGTTGGCAGACACTGACAAGATGCCAATTAAACCAGAGAATGCATATCAACATTTTAGTTACAGTAGGTGAATAATGAAGAATAAGTAAAGTTTTACCATCTTCTCCCCCTATCTAACCCTCCTCCCTCCTGCTAAATAGAGATCTCTTTCTCCTTTCTCACTACAAGAAACAACTAAAAGATTGATAAAACCACCACACCAGACCTAACACACAAAAACAGTAAAATATCAATATAATTGATCTAGACTCAAGATTGCCAGAGATGGCTGCTGATAAGGAGAACCAATATAATCCATTGAAGCATGATACTTGGTCAAACAAATTCAAAATAGCATAGAACACTTAAGGCACTCCCAGCGTACATAGCATAGAACACTTGATCACTCCCAGCGTCCTAAGAAAAGAGTATTCTTTTTTAGGTGATATTTTTCAATATTAAGCTTTACATACTCAAACTTATTATTGAAATAAACTATGTCAAAGTATGTGGTATGCAAACCTTAATAATCACAAAAAGAAAAGTAAGAATAATTTTTTAGGACGGAGGGAGTATAACTCGTACCTCAGCATGAAGTTAAAAACCAAAGAAAACTAAATGCATTAAACTGTACAAAATTTTCAAAGAGACAAGTAGCATTGATAAAATGAGAAGGAAAAAAAAGGCACCATATTATCAAATTTATGGAACTAAATATTAGCAAATTGTTGTAATTTAGCATAATCAGCCCAGTATTTTTATTTGATCATATTCAATAGCTTAAGATCAAAGAACGCCAATAGGAAATAGAACAGAAATATATGACATTCTATCATCATATCACCATCCAGCCATCAAATCAAAACCAATCATCATTGGATTGGCCAATTCAATCCACATTCATTTACATTTCAAAATCAAAAACATTATGTATCTCATGACTATAACAGAGCTAAATGTGAACCCAAAAAAATGCAATTTTTCCCACAAATCTAGGTTTCAAGATTATATAACTTTGAAACTTTCAAGAAAATATAAAAAAAAAATAAAAAAAAATACAATCGATCTGTAGAAAAAGAATGAATGGCATGTTTAAATTCAGATTTTGGATATTAAACTGTAGACATACTTGCAAATTCTGTTTGGAAGAACAAGGTTTAATTTCGATAACTTGTTGCCGAATTGCAGATGATTGCTTCTAGGGTTCTTCCGGTTCGCCCAATCCGCTAGACATACTAGAGACGAATTTTGGCACTATATATCTATACCTTTGTTACCTTTTCGATTTGCAGATACTTGCTTCTAGGGTTCTTCCGGTTTGCCCAATTCGCAGAACACGAACAATAACCTTTGTTACCTTTCCCCCCTTTTAATTTACCCGTCCGCTAGTATGACTAGCGGATTGTGTACTTACTTGGCTAAGTGGGGAAAGTGGGGGCATAAGCGTCCAACAATTATACTTAATACATCTGCTAGTAAGTCTAGCGAGCGGGTTTTCTCTCAATAATATCACAGCCATTTATTAATTAGACGGATAGTATAGATGCTATATGCCACTTTTTATTCCATAGCATATAGATGCTATGGATCATTTCCCTTATACTAATATGGTATGCATATCTTAATTGCAATTATTTGTTATAATGTGTTGGTGTTGTAATATATTACAATACGTTCATAAACAAAGTCATATATAAAGTTCTAAATAATATGTTGGTGTCGTTAACGTATAAGTATACATCACTTTTATTTAAATTTTTATAAGGAAAAATAGAGTACACAAATGAGGGAATGGACAAATATAAGTGTATAAAGAAAATCGTCACTTTTATTTTAAAAAAAAATTATGGTTGTATATAGTATTTGATTTACTTGTACTTTATGTTTTCAAAACCAAAGCAGACATAGTTGGAACAATAATATTAATGGATCTTTGCATATTAAATATTGAATCATAACTAAGTTTACTCAAAATTTAAAATTTAAAGGGAGGGGAGTACTATATAAGTTTACCTAAAATTTTAAATTTCAAAGTGACCTTGATACCTGTACAACGTGCATACCTTTGGGATAGAATCAAGAACAGAACTTGTGTTCGTGAAGTTTATTTTAAGACGTTCCAGAAAGAAATTTTAAGCTTTAATTGACAACTTGCTTACTTTGTAAAATTTGCACATATTACCCATAACTATAGCATTATATCAAATCAACGCCTTATTATTTAAAATAACATTTAGAAAAAATTAAATCTTTATTCATAAAAAGTTAGGGTCTTACAGTTAACTATCAACAAAACTCTCCCGTCCCCCCAACTATGCTACCAAAAATCATACAGGAGCCTCCACTACGCTACGAAAAATCTCATCCACCTCGGCTTAGATCTGTTTGATGTGTTATCAAACAGATCTGATAGGAAAAAATAAACAGGAATGCGACCTCCGATACTAAAGTATAGAGAGAATCAGAAGAGGATATGCAACTGATAGTTGAAAATAGAAAAGATAAAGAAGACTGAATAGAAAAATAAGTCTAAAGGGATAAATAGAGCGAGGGACACGGACAAAACTGAATAATCACAATGCACCCTTATCCTGCCACAAAGTAGATCAAAAAGTTTTTGGAAGTTTGGAGTGATAAATAGGTTACAAGACTAAAAAGTCACCATGTCCTTATCCCGCCAAAAACTCTAATGAAGAGTCACAGTACTGTCCTTATCCCGCCAAAAAGTCTAATGAAGAGTCACAATGCGACAGTGCCTTTATTCCGTCAAAAAAAGTAGATTAGATTAAAGAGCAGTGCATATACTTATCTGACACAAAGAGGTAGCCACCTGGCTTATAATAAAGCATTTACCTTGTCTTGCGAACAAATAACGAAAAAATAATTTTTTTTAATTAAAATAAAAAGTTTTACACAAAAGACGGGAGAAATACTTTTGTAAAGAGTAGGAAATTTTGTTTTTGTTGTGGATACGATGTGATGCGATAAAATTCAACTAAAATAAATATTTGAGTGATGACAAACGTCAATCGCATTTGTCTATCGTAAAAATAAAATCGGATAACTATTTTGGGATGAAAGGAGTAGTTTGGTACTAATTGTGACGCCCCCAAAATTAGGTATACATCACCCATCTTGGGTCGTCAGATACATGGTACAGAATACAAATACAACTTACTAATACAACTGTCGTGTACAATACGACAAAACATAACTGTGAGTTTGAATACAATTATTGTCTATTAGAGACTATACAAACTCAAAAGGAGTCCTCATTACAATTATTGTCACACTATTTAACAGAATAGTGAGGACTACTAATACTATCATCTGGTCCATTACTCTGTTCTCCGACTCGTCCCAGCTATATTCTCATTTCCTGAAGAGAACAGTGAAAGAAAGGATAAGCTCAACTAGCCCAGTAAGAAATATTATGACTAAGATAATGCAGAATAAATTATCATTAGCCTTCAACAGTGTTAAACTGATAAAATACAACGAACATCAAGTTTAACTGCAGCGGAACAAGCAATCCATTAAAAGAGTCAAGTAGAGAATAAAATCTACTATCTTTTATGATTTAAAAGGTTTTCCAACACTGTTATCGCTGGGACTCAGCTTAACAAAATAATCCACATCATCGAATCACCCCTGCACTACGGCCAAGGATATTCTTTAGTATCACGACCACAATTATCCATGCACTACGGGCCAAGAATATTTGTGTATTCATTAATGGTCATGATCATGCCAACAACTGTCCATCAATACACTACGGGCCAATGAGGACTTTTACCACATCATTTGTAACATTACGGTCATGATTATACCGAATAATCCCTGGTCATAATCATACCAAGTCCATCTATGCACTACAGGCCACAAATGACTTTCAACATTTTATAAACATGAGGATGATGACAATGATATAAGAATTCAATAAAACAAGTTCAAGAATTAATTTATCCAAGAATTAATGTCCAAATTGTCAACATGATAATGCTTTATGGAGTAAAATTCAAGAATGCTTAGAATAATATTTTCATGAAAAGATACTGAATGAAACGCAATTATCAAGGATATTCTACTAATTTCATGGAGTATAGAAGTTAAAACTTAACCAACTGAGTATAATAAAGAATGAAATAACAAAAGAAATCACCCGGCATGCGATAGACCGCACAGACAGGTTATTCTAACAGAAAAATAAATAATGGAACTAGGTCCGGCGTAAACGCACAGACAGGATATTCCGACAGAATAATTGTAAGACCCCAACTTTTATAAATAAAGATGAATTTTCTATAAATATCATTTTTGAATATTATGGAGTTAATTTGATATAATGTTATAGTTGTGGGTAATATTTATAAATTTTGTAAAGTACGCAAGTTGTTATATAATATTCGATTGGTCGGGGAATATTCGTTTTAACAGGGAATATTCGTATAACGGCACAATCATTGGTGGACCCCACAACGGAATTATTGTCGGATTGAGAAAATGACAAAAATATTTTATTAAAAATAACGGTGGAAGTTTTACCATTGTTACTGTTGAACTACTCGATAGTAAAAGTACAGTAATACGTGTGGTTGCATAGTAACACACGGTATTGATTATTAATGCTTATGTGAGAAGTCACTCAGTTTGATTCAATTATTGTCAGTTAATAATATGAATTATTTAGCGATAATGACGTTTTGTTTTATTCGTATTATTAACATAATAAAACAGAAACATCTTTTTATATAAAACAGAATACTTTATTAAAGTTATTCTATAAATAGAATATATTATATTTTATTTAAAAGATTTTTCTTTAAATATGGACCGTCAGATTAAAGTAATCAATCTGGACCGTTCATGGATTAGTTACTATGCATTCTATTTTTCTATAAATAGCAGCTCATTCCTTCATTATTTCTTACGAATTCACTGAACTCTAGAGAGAAACTATAGAGAGAAACTATAGAGAGAGAGAAGAAGAGTATTCTGCTACTTAACTACTTCCTTATTTCAGCTCTTCTTTAAAACGGTAAGGGGTGTTATTCTTTCTTATTCATGAAGAGAACTGTTGTTATTCCATTTCTTATTATTCTGTTGGAATAACCTGTATACGCGGTCTACCCTATACTTGGTGACATTCTTCTGTTATTCTGTTGGAACATCCTGTCTGTGTGTTTTACACCGAACCTGATTCCGTTTTTATTATTATTCTGTTGGAACATCCTGTCTGTGTGTTTTACACCGGACCTGGTTTTGTATTTATTATTATTCTGTTGGAACATCCTGTCTGTGTGTTTTATACCGGACATGGTTCTATTATTTATTATTCTGTCGGAATATCCTGTCTGTGCGTTTACGCCGGACCTGGTTCCATTATTTATTATTCTGTTGGAATAATCTGTCTGTGCGGTCTATCGCATGCCGGGTGATTTCTTTTGTTATTCCATTCTTTATTATACTCAGTTGGTTAAGTTTTACTTCTATACTCCATGAAATTAGTGGAATATCCTTGATAATTGCGGTTCATCCAGTATCTTTTCATGAAAATATTCTTCTAAGCATTCTTGAATTTTACTCCACAAAGCAGTATCATGTTGACAATTTGGACGTTAATTCTTGGATAAATTAATTCTTGAACTTGTTTTATTGAATTCTTATATCATTGTCATCATCCTCATGTTTATAAAATGTTAAAAGTCATCTGTGGCCTGTAGTGCATAGATGAACTTGGTATGATTATGACCAGGGATTATTCGGTATAATCATGACCGTAATGTTACAAATGATGTGGTAAAAGTCCTCATTGGCCCGTAGTGCGTTGATGGACAGTTGTTGGCATGATCATGACCATTAATGAATACACGAATATCCTTGCCGTAGTGCAGGGGTGATTCGATGATGTGGATTATTTTATTAAGCTGAGTCCCAGCGATAACAGTGTTAAAAACCTTTTAAATCATAAAAGATAGTAGATTTTATTTTCTACTCGACTCTTTTAATGGATTGCTTGTTCCGCTACAATTAAACTTGATGTCTATTATATTTTATCAGTTTAACATTGTTGAAGGCTAATGATAATTTATTCTGCATTATCTTAGTCATAATATTTCTTACTGGGCTAGTTGAGCTCACCCTTTCTTTCACTGTTCTCTTCAGGAAATGAGAACGTAGCTGGGGCAAGTCGGTGAACGGAGTGATGGTCCGAATGATAGTATTAGTTAGTAGTCCTCACTATTCTATGTAATAGTGTGTTAATAAATGTAATGAGGACTCCTTTTGAGTATGAATACTCTCTAGAAGATAATATTTGTATTCAAACTCACAGTTTATGTTTTGTCGTATTGTACACGACAGTTGTAATAGTAAGTTGTATTTGTATTCTGTACTGTGTATCTGATGACCCAAGATGGGTGATGTATACCTAATTTTGGGGGCGTCACAGTTGGTATCAGAGCTTAGGGATATGATCCCTGACTAAGATGTGAGAATAGAACTAGGAGGGGAGAGACGGGGAATTCCTTCGCTAGTATGACCTACCTAAGTTTATTTGCATGGTATTTAATTGGTCGGTCATAATATAAGGATAATATATGACATATCAATTAACTTTTATTTTGTGGCAGTATCTGAAAATGGCATCGAGAATGTTGAGAATAGCAATGGAGCACAGGCGACTGTTGATTCACCACATATCAATAATCAGGATAATGTGCATCAGGAAGGTGACAATCCTCATGCAAACAACAACACTGACCAGATGATGAATGATGGAATGTTCAGAAACTTTATGCAGTTCATGCAACAGCAGGCGAGAGCGGCTCCTGTCCAAAATATAGGTGGAAACACTGAAAACTCTCGGACGGTCACCGCTAAACAGTTCAAGGAGCTGGGACCACCAGAGTTTAAGGGAGAGCCAAAACCACTTATAGCGGAAACATGGATAAAGCAGATTACCAAGATATTTGATGTCTTGGGATGCTCCGAGGAGCAAAAGGTTCCCTTTGCCGCCTTTATGTTGCGAGGAGAGGCAGATTACTGGTGGGAATCGATTAAGCGTACTCAACCTGCCGCACTGAAGATGTCTTGGGAGAAGTTCCAAGAGCTGTTCAATGACAAATACTTTCCCGAAAGTGTTCGTCACATGAAGGAGGTGGAGTTCATCAAATTGGAGCAGAATAATATGACCGTGTCGCAGTATGAGGCTAAATTTGCTGAGTTGTCCCGGTTTGCGTCCCACTTGGTGGATAATGAAGAGCGAATGACGCGAATGTTTTTGCGAGGTTTGAAACCTGAGATACGTCAACATCTTATTTCTCATAAACTGTGTTTGTATTCAGATGTTGTGAATAGGGCTCAGTTAGTGGAGCGCGATAACGAGTCAACGCAACCAAAAGAGAGCAGTCGGCAAAATGATAATACCAGTGAGAGCAGTCATCGAAGCGGTGACAACAAGCGTGGAGGGAATCAACAGGCCAGAAATGGTAACCACTTCGGTGGTAATCAGGGCCAAAACAATAAGAATGGTCATTTCAAGAAGAGGAGATTCAACAATGATGGAAAGACGTCAGCACCAGCACCCGTTGTTAAGGAAGGAGAACGACCACCTATCATATGTTTCAAATGCGGAGGGGAGGGGCACATCAGTCCAAACTGCGCGATGCCGTCTAAAGCATGTTATAATTGTGGAAGAGAAGGTCATTTAGCTCGATTTTGTCGTTTACCAAAAACAAGTTCAGCCAAGATGGAGACACCAAAGGCCGTCCCAGAAAAGTCAAAATCGGTAGTGCAAGGGAGAGCGTTTGTTGTGACCTCCCAGAAAGCAAGGAACCCGAATGAGGTCATCACGGGTAAGCTTATCATAAACTCTAACGAAGTCTATACTTTATTTGATACCGGTTCTACCCATTCTTTTATTTCTCCTACTTGCGCTCATCGATTAAATTTGACTCCGAAGAAATTAGACTTTGATTTATCTGTTGAAACTCCATTGGGAGAAACCTTCATTACATCCACGGTTTATAAGTCTTGTTTGGTTCAAGTTGGTACCCACACATTACCTGTCGATCTGATTTCATTAAAAATACTTGCATTTGACGTGATTCTAGGGATTGATTGGTTAACTACTCATCATGCAAAAATTGATTGTTTTCGTAAGGTTGTTAGCTTTCATATTCCTAATCGACCTATTATGCGAATTCAAGCAACCAAACCATTAAAATCAATCGCTGTCATCTCAAGCCATAAAGCTATTCGTTTATTGAAAAACGGATGTCAAGCTTTCTTAGCTCATGTCACGGATCTAAACAAAAATACGTCAGTTTTGAATGATATTTCTATTGTTAATAAATTCCCTGACGTATTCCCTGAAGAACTTCCTGGCCTACCCCCAGAGCGTGAAATTGAATTTTGTATCGACCTTGAACCCGGTACAAAACCCATTTCCAAAGCCCCATATCGAATGGCTCCTATTGAACTTCAGGAGTTAAAGATCCAACTGCAGGAATTGTTAGACATTGGCTTTATTCGTCCTAGTACTTCTCCTTGGGGTGCTCCTGTGCTATTCGTGAAGAAAAAAGATGGAAGTATGCGACTTTGTATTGATTATCGGGAGTTGAATCATGTCACCATCAAAAACAGGTACCCATTGCCACGTATTGATGACCTGTTTGACCAGTTGCAAGGAGCACAATTCTTTTCAAAGATCGATCTTCGTTCTGGATATCATCAGCTGAAGGTTAGAACTGAGGATATTCCAAAGACGGCTTTCAGAACTCGGTACGGGCATTATGAATTCTAGTCATGTCCTTTGGATTGACTAATGCTCCTGCTGCCTTCATGGATATGATGAACCAGGTATTCAAGGAATATTTGGATCACTTTGTGGTCGTCTTTATTGATGACATCCTTATTTATTCCAAAAGCCGTGAAGATCATGAGCAACACTTGAGGCTGGTACTCCAAAAGCTTCGTGAATACAAGCTTTATGCCAAGTTGAAGAAATGCGAGTTCTGGCTGGAGGAGGTAGCATTCCTTGGGCACGTAGTATCAAGTCGTGGAATATCGGTTGACCCGGCAAAGATTGAAGCTATTCAAAGCTGGGAGCAACCTAAATCAGTGACCGAAGTACGTAGCTTTCTTGGTTTAGCTGGTTATTATCGGAGATTCGTGGAAGGATTTTCTCGAATCGCTACTCCATTAACTCAGCTGACTCGAAAAGATACAAAGTTCGGTTGGAGCGAAGAATGTGAGAAGAGTTTTCAAGAACTCAAGAGGAGACTCATTTCAGCACCTGTTCTAACAATACCATCTGGCTCGGAGGGATTTGTCATCTACAGTGATGCTTCGAGCAAAGGGTTGGGATGCGTTCTCATGCAACATGGAAAAGTCATAGCCTATGCATCAAGACAACTCAAGGAATATGAGAGGAATTATCCTACTCATGATCTAGAGTTGGCAGCTGTTGTCTTTGCACTTAAAATTTGGAGGCATTACTTGTATGGGGAGAAGGTGGAGATCTTTACGGATCATAAAAGCCTCAAATATTTCTTCACTCAAAAGGAACTCAACATGCGACAACGACGTTGGCTTGAACTGTTGAAAGATTATGATCATACCATTCAATACCATCCTGGAAAAGCGAACGTGGTAGCTGACGCATTGAGTAGAAGATCATATGCAAGTACGAGTGCGATATTGTCAACACAAAGGCCCATTTTGTGTGACTTGCAAAGGATGGAGATAGAGTTAAAGACTCCAGGGACCCATGTGATGATGACGAATATACGAGTAGAACCAACTTTAATCGATAAAGTTAAAGCTGCTCAAGCTACAGACCTGGAGCTGATGCGTATGAGGAAGAAAGTGCAAGAAGGTGCTATGCCGGAAGCAAGAATCGATGAAGAAGGAATACTTCGAGTCAACTCCAGACTTTGTGTTCCTAACAACCCTGATTTAAAGTATGAAATCATGATGGAGGCGCACAACACACCGTTTGCAATCCATCCTGGAAGTACCAAAATGTATCATGATCTTCGTCATACATTTTGGTGGAGCAATATGAAGAGAGAGATAGCGCTGTTTATCTCAAGGTGTTTAACTTGTCAACGAGTCAAAGCGGAGCATCAAGTACCAAAAGGTCCATGCAACCACTTGAAATTCCAAAATGGAAGTGGGAGCACATTACCATGGATTTCGTTACCGGTCTTCCTAGGGTTTCTCAAGGTATTGATGCGATTTGGGTCATTGTTGATAGATTGACCAAGTCTGCTCATTTCTTACCGATACGAGAAACTTATACACTTGAACGTCTTGCTCGTATGTACATAAACGAGATTGTAAGACTGCATGGTATGCCAGTATCCATAGTTTTTGATCGAGACCCAAGATTCACTTCACGATTTTGGGTTAGTTTACAAAAAGCTATGGCACAGATTTACGATTTAGTTCAGCATATCATCCTCAGACGGACGGACAATCAGAGAGGACTATTCAAACTCTAGAAGATTTATTAAGACTCTGTGTCCTTGACTTCAAGGGAAGTTGGGACAAGTTCTTACCATTGGTGGAGTTTTCCTACAACAACAGTTATCAAGCAAGTATTGGCATGGCTCCATTCGAAGCATTGTATGGAAGAAAATGTCGTTCTCTAGTATGCTGGGATGAGGTGGGTGAAGCAACGTTGTTGGGACGGAGTTGGTACGTATGACTACAGAAAAGATTCAAACGATCCGACAACGTATAAAAACCTCACAAGATCGACAAAAGAGTTATGCTGATCTTCATCGAAAGGACGTGGAATTTGATGTAGGAGATCATGTGTTCTTACGTGTTGCTCCATGGAAAGGAGTTACGAGATTTGAAAAGAGAGGAAAGCTCAATCCTCGATTCATCGGTCCATTTTTAATCCTCGATCGAGTAGGAACTGTGGCTTATAGACTCGCTTTACCGCCAAGTATGTCTCGTGTTCATAACGTTTTTCACATATCCATGTTACGCAAATATGTGGAAGACCCGAACCACATTATTGAGTTAGAACCGGACGAAATAGCGGAGGATTTGACGTATGAAGAAGTTCCTGTTCAAATCTTGGATAAGAAGGAACATATTCTACGCTCCAAGGTTATACCTCAAGTCAAAGTTTTGTGGAGAAACCACGATGTTGAGGAAATGACTTGGGAGTTAGAATCTGAAATGAAATCAAGGTATCCTTACCTCTTCGACATACCAGGTACGTACCCTAATTTGAGGGCGAAATTTCATAAGAAGGGGAGGTTGTAAGACCCCAACTTTTATAAATAAAGATGAATTTTCTATAAATATCATTTTTGAATATTATGGAGTTAATTTGATATAATGTTATAGTTGTGGGTAATATTTATAAATTTTGCAAAGTACGCAAGTTGTTATATAATATTCGATTGGTCGGGGAATATTCGTTTTAACAGGGAATATTCGTACAACGGCACAATCATTGGTGGACCCCACAACGGAATTATTGTCGGATTGAGAAAACGACAAAAATATTTTATTAAAAATAACGGCGGAAGTTTTACCATTGTTACTGTTGAACTACTCGGTAGTAAAAGTACAGTAATACGTGTGGTTGCATAGTAACACACGGTATTGATTATTAATGCTTATGTGAGAAGTCACTCAGTTTGATTCAATTATTGTCAGTTAATAATATGAATTATTTAGCGATAATGACGTTTTGTTTTATTCGTATTATTAACGTAATAAAACAGAAACATCTTTTTATATAAAACAGAATACTTTATTAAAGTTATTCTATAAATAGAATATATTATATTTTATTTAAAAGATTTTTCTTTAAATATGGACCGTCAGATTAAAGTAATCAATCTGGACCGTTCATGGATTAGTTACTATGCATTCTATTTTTCTATAAATAGCAGCTCATTCCTTCATTATTTCTTACGAATTCACTGAACTCTAGAGAGAAAAACTATAGAGAGAGAAGAAGAATATTCTGCTACTTAACTACTTCCTTATTTCAGCTCTTCTTTAAAATGGTAAGGGGTGTTATTCTTTCTTATTCATGAAGAGAACTGTTGTTATTTCATTATTTATTATTCTGTTGGAATAACCTGTATACGCGGTCTACCCTATACTTGGTGACATTCTTCTGTTATTCTGTTGGAACATCCTGTCTGTATTTTACACCGGACCTGGTTCCATTTTTATTATTATTCTGTTGGAACATCCTGTCTGTATGTTTTACACCGGACCTGGTTCCGTTTTTATTATTATTCTGTTGGAACATCCTGTCTGTGTGTTTTACACCGGACCTGGTTCCGTCTTGTTATTATTCTGTTAGAACATCCTGTCTGTGTGTTTTACACCGGACCTGGTTCCATTATTTAATATTCTGTCGGAATATCCTGTCTTTGCGTTTACGCCGGACCTGGTTCCATTATTTATTATTCTGTTGGAATAATCTGTCTGTGCGGTCTATCGCATGCTGGTGATTTCTTTTGTTATTCCATTCTTTACTATACTCAGTTGATTAAGTTTTAACTTCTATACTCCATGAAATTAGTGGAATATCCTTGATAATTGCGGTTCATCCAGTATCTTTTTATGAAAATATTCTTCTAAGCATTCTTAAATTTTACTCCACAAAGCAGTATCATGTTGACAATTTGGACGTTGTTAATTCTTGGATAAATTAATTCTTGAACTTGTTTTATTGAATTCTTATATCATTGTCATCATCCTCATGTTTATAAAATGTTAAAAGTCATTTGTGGCCTGTAGTGCATAGATGGACTTGGTATGATTATGACCAGGAATTATTCGGTATAATCATGACCGTAATGTTACAAATGATGTGGTAAAAGTCCTCATTGACTGGTAGTACGTTGATGGACAGTTGTTGGCATGATCATGACCATTAATGAATAAACGAATATCCTTGGCCGTAGTGCAGGGGTGATTCGATGATGTGAATTATTTTATTAAGCTGAGTCCAGCGATAACAGTGTTAAAAAACCTTTTAAATCATAAAAGATAGTAGATTTTATTTTCTACTTGACTCTTTTAATGGATTGCTTGTTCCGCTACAGTTAAACTTGATGTCTATTATATTTTATCAGTTTAACATTGTTGAAGGCTAATGATAATTTATTCTGCATTATCTTAGTCATAATATTTCTTACTGGGCTAGTTGAGCTCACCCTTTCTTTCACTGTTCTCTTCAGGAAATGAGAACGTAGCTGGGGCAAGTCGGGGACCGGAGTGATGGTCCGAATGATAGTATTAGTTAGTAGTCCTCACTATTCTATGTAATAGTGTGTTAATAAATGTAATGAGGACTCCTTTTGAGACTCTCTAGAAGATAATATTTGTATTCAAACTCACAGTTTATGTTTTGTCGTATTGTACACGACAGTTGTATTAGTAAATTGTATTTGTATTCTGTACTATGTATCTGACGACCCAAGATGGGTGATGTATACCTAATTTTGGGGGCGTAACAATAATAAATAATGGAACTAGGTCTGGTGTAAAACACACAGACAGGATGTTCTAACAGAATAATAACAAGACGGAACCAGGTCCGGTGTAAAACACACAGACAGGATGTTCCAACAGAATAATAATAAAAACGGAACCAGGTCCGGTGTAAAACACACAGACAAGATGTTCCAACAGAATAATAGAATAATATCACCAAGTATAGGGTAGATCGCGTATACAGGTTATTCCAACAGAATAATAAAAAATAGAATAACAAAAGTTCTCTTCATGAATAAGAAAGAATAACACCCCTTACCGTTTTGAAGAAGAACTGAAATAAGGAAGTAGTTAAGTAGCAGAATACTTTTCTTCTCTCTCTCTATAGTTTCTCTCTATAGTTTCTCTCTCTAGAGTTCAGTGAATTCGTAAGAAATAATGAAGGAATGAGCTGCTATTTATAGAAAAATGGAATGCATAGTAACTAATCCATGAACGGTCTAGATTGATTATATTAATCTGACGGTCCATATTTAAAGAAAAATCTTTTAAATAAAATATAATATATTCTATTTATAGAATAACTTTAATAAAATATTCTATTTTATATAAAAAGATATTTCTGTTTTATTACGTTAATAATACGAATAAAACAAAACTTCATTATCGCTAAATAATTCATATTATTAACTGACAATAATTGAATCAAACTAAGTGACTTCTCACATAAGCATTATTAATCAATACCGTGTGCTACTATGCAACCACATGTGTTACTGTACTTTTACTACCGAGTAGTTCAATAGTATGAATGGTAAAACTTCCGCTGTTATTTTTAATAAAATATTTTTATCGTTTTCTCAATCCGACAATAATTCCGTTGTGGGGTCCACCACTGATTGTGCCGTTGTACGAATATTTCCTGTTAAAACGAATATTCCCCAACTAATCGAATATTATATAACTTGCGTAGTTTGCAAAATTTATAAATATTACCCACAACTATAACATTATATCAAATTAACTCCATAATATTCAAAAATGATATTTATAGAAAATTCATCTTTATTTATAAAAGTTGGGGTCTTACACTAATATTTAAATTCTTTCTTTTTTCAAAGTCAATCATAAATATAAAAAAATCACTAATAACTTTTTCTTAGAATACAGGAGTTGAAGAGTTGATATGCTTCTCTTAAATATTGTAAAGTTATTAATTTACAGGTAATTCTTATAGACTTTTTTTTTGAAACCAAAGTACTAATATCATTGTAAACTTTCAAACCTAAAGAAAGTTTCCCGCCTGTACTTAACAGAGAGAGGAATCAAGTGATATTACAAGACCAAGTGATAATAATTACACCAAAAGGCGGAATCATCAATTGGCTAAGTGAACTGAACATAATTTAAGAAATGCAAGAGCAGGTTCACTATACCTCATTCCCAGCAGGATGGAAACTGCCACCACCATAGTCTGTAAACTGATCAAAGCGATGTACAGGGCGGGACTCCCGATGGTCCCATAAGACACCATTCCAAAGCAACATAGTGTCTGAAGGGCTAAAGTGAACGAGGGAATATACATTTCCCCGACCCGATGGACTTGAGGACGTGTCCGTAAGCTTAAAATCCAAATTGCATGTCTGTATATCATACAACAGAATTTCTCTATATTAACTCCAGTGATAACGCTGTAAATCTGCTCCCAGAATTACTCAACCTTGCAGCTTTGCACCCTTCAAATGAATGCCTAGGTCCAGCTGAAACTGAAGGTGCATCCCACAATCGCACATCATGGGAGCTTGAAGAGAGAATCAATTGGGTGTCTCCATTGAAATATGACTGAACAATAGTCAAAGGATATTGGTGGCTAGTACAGCTCTCCAACATGTTGCTGTTGTCAGAGTCAAAAACCTTAAGCTCCCCAGAATGACAACCAGCAACAATCTGAGAGGAATTTCCAAGAAAAGTCATGCACATCAAAAGGGCACCACCATCATCCCGACAAGTACGCCATGGTCTAAATCTATTATACACAAATTGACGATCACTGTGACTTCCACGGATTCCACCGTAAGTACTTCTATACTCCCGTGTAGTAAGTCGGGCAGTCACATTTGATGGTGCATCAACGCTTCGCCTTGATTCAGGACAAACATGTGGGTGCAGAAGAGAGAGAGGTGGTAATGTGGTAATAGGAGCCGGGCATTGGCGATGCTGGTTCTTCAGATATTGAATAACAAAAGAGTACAAAGTTAACCTTTCTGTGTTGGTGGGTTGTGAATCATTTAAAAGACCATGTTGAAGTGAAGGTGTCACTTGACCCAAATTGTTGTTATTGTGGCTATCCTCCAAGTTATCAAGTTGTACTAATCGCCCGTGATTATCTTTCAACGAATAACTTGGTGTGTAAAACACATTTGCATCGGTTAGTAGACTGCCTTTACGAACAATATTAGGTGTCAGACAAACTGGAGACCAAAATCCATGCTCACTGGTCATGAGTTGTTTACTCAATGGCAATGGCCTAGTATCCTTTGTATCGGACAACTTGCGCTTCATTTGAAATACAATTGGAGTTTTTAAATGAATTTCTGCATCAGCAATAGGTCTTATTGCAGATATTGATGGAGAATCTGGTGTGTCTGCAGGGCCAGATGACTTATTTGAAGTATTGTTCAATTTACTACAAGATGGAGGGTCGGAATCTTGAGATAGGGGCTGATTTTTTGATTGTGAACCAAGTGCAGATGAGAAAACCAATGGTTTCTTTTTTGAGGAACACACTGCTGAATAATACTTCACACTGGAATCTTCATCCCGCAAGGTAAAATTCGATTTTTTAGAAAAAAAACCCACTATAAAAGTTCAACCATCCAAAACATCACATAGTGAGAAATGCCAATAGAAATTGCAAGGCAAAGCACTAAATTATCAAGAAATGACTATTATACAAAGTAGCCGCATATCAATCATAAGCTTGTATGAATCATGACATTGTGCCCCACTTGTAAATGAATTGTTATGCCTATAAACAAACTGATACAACATAGTAGTCAACTAGTTAGGGGTCGGCAGACTGAACTCGCATGTTAAACAAGACAAATATGGTCCAAATTCTAGACTCAATACATTGAGACACAAAAAGCCAAAATATAGCATCAATCTTAGGTCAGAAATGTTAAAAACACCTCCCCCAAGTAACAAATATGGTAGAGAAAGAGAAATAAAGTCCTTGTCCCTTTTAATGAATTGTATGACAATATATGTTTCATGGTTCGTGATTATGAATGTTCAATTGACTAAAGCAAAAAACAATTTGTATTGCATCCGTGTAAAAAGGCTTCAACTGGAAGAAGTCTCTATCAAAAGCATCCTGACCCTCAGTCTTAACAATTAAAACGACTGCATGCTCATATATATATAGCCACACACATATATCCGGTGAAAATTTCTCATACTAAGAAATTAGGACTGAGAAAGTAATAAACATGGAAGTAATTAAATGGAAGAAAAATATTTTTCAAATAGATATACAATATTCTAACTTGATGACCAAACTTCTAGATAAGCTAGGAACACCGGACATTTTATATCAATCATAAATTATAATAGATAATTTAGTTCCCGATATCTAGAGGGAAACAAGACTCAGATTGCTACAACACGTTATCTAAGGGTGATACTGTTACTTTTTGCTGGGATTTTGCCACTTTTTCTCATTACACACTTACTTTGGCCCAGAGTAAATGACCTAGGTTCGCTCGTTTAAACGTAGATAAAAAGCATCAACCCATCTATACTTCCCACTCTAATTGAAAATTTGGCAATAAACATAAAAAAAATTAAAGAGCTTTTTTTGTTCCAATATTGGGCTTGTCCATATCAACAAGAACAATAGTCAACAATTAGTCTAGATACAAAAAAAGCCAACATCAATGGGTCCTAGTCTCTCGCTCTGTCATTAAAATTATCATGGGAACATCCACATAAATCCTACACAATGAACCATGTCTACCCAAAAAATAATGTTTATCAACACCACTGTTACATGTAACAGATTTGGTAAAAAAAGAGTGTTAAGGGTAACAATGCTATCAACAGATATATGACAGACTAAGTGAAGAACATTACTTGCTATTGTCAACTCATGTACCATACGACATTAGTTGTTGCTTCAAATAATGGAGGAATACTTGTTAATTCTGTCAGCAAGACCTGAAAGATAGATACCATGGTAGCAACACACAACATATGTAATAACGAAAAATCAACACTTAAGAAGAACCACGGGAAAATAAAAATATATCACATATGTTCTTTAAAGGTCAATAAGTTGGATATGTAAGCAGAAGTCCCACTATACTTGTACAGTAGTAAACCCGGAGTTCTATTCACAATTCCCCAATATTACATCGTTTTACGAAATAGCGCATACTATACTGAAAAAGATATCATCTAGTTGGTTCCATTAAATTAATACTTGACATTTGCCAACCAGTGTCCTGTATAGCATTAATGAGATGTGCAACACTGCATTTCCTTATTCTTGAATATTCAAACCATTCTCCTTCGCACACTTGTGACGTCTAATTCAACAGTTACTTTCATCAGATAGACAGACATAAGTTAGACCTCTATATCCAATTGCCCACATATCGATGCAACCAATGAAGTCTCCCTGAGTTCCAACTCTAAGCCAAATTACTTAACTTCAAATTAACGCCAAATATGAAAACAAGAGCTTTTTTGGAGTTCAATTCCTCAATTTAACCTTTTAAACTTCTTATTTTACAAAATATATTTGTGACTATGTATTTTCCATAAAGATAATGCCTTTAAGATAATAATACGTTCTTAACGTTCCTAAATCATAACAAATCTGCCTCAAAAACATTATAACGAGTAATAGTCCAAATGTAATTAGAAATCCTTTTCCGGTCTATGTATCGGAATCCACATATGGTTAACAAGCCATTGCATTACAAAATTCTGACCTCTAAACCAATAATAATAATAAATAAATAAAAAAGTAAATTTTGAAAAACATTTACTGTCAGAAGCAAGTACAGATAATGGGATTTTGTTTTACAGAATTCGTCATTTAGGCTGCTAAGTTATTTGATTGTAATTGTCAAAATCATGATGACATACCAGTGATCAGGCAAAAGCCACTTCATACGAACTTGTTGGGTTAGGACTTAGGACTAGTAAACTTATTGGGTACTTGGGTCAAATGCTACTTGCTTCTCACTGTATTTTTCTTTCTGTAAAACTATTATTATCATTTTTTTTCCTTGTCTAGTGTCTTGAGATCGGTTCTTAGACTAACAGATCCAAACCAAATACAGGTTGTAGGAATTATGCAAACTTAGTTATACGAACGCTGACACTATTTAATCTTAAAAACTTTCCCTTGAGACATTCTATTATGAAAGGAAAATGCCAAGAACAGTTTAGCACAAGAAGTACATCAGGTTTCTCAATCGACCATATATTTTAGTTATAAGCTTATAATTCTCCTTTATCCATTTTCTAAGGTATAATAATTACTCGATCTCATTTTTCAGCATCAATACAACCTATTACTGAAGAAATTTTGGACAAGTCCAAGGATCTCTCATATCCTTCCAAGTTCTCCTCTTGTGCTAGATGATCCTACAGTTCTACTGACAATTACAGGAATGCTTCAGTTTAAACCTATAGTCCTCGAACATGCATTTATATTTGGTGCATCAATTTTTTCCAAAAGCCTGTTGAGAAGTTCTACTTGTTCTTTCCTCTTTACTTAAATGGATGATCCCAACTGCATTCAAGGCAAACCACGTATGTCTTAGCTCTATAAGGGTGCAGTGCTTATAAATTTCGCATAACAATTTATAACCTGATTTTGGCTCAAGTTTTCTCAACAATTTCGATAGCAATTTTAGTTATAGGGACAAGGGGTTTGATACTTCCAAAAAGAAGAAACAAAATTGACACCCAACATTTGTGGAACCATTTCTATGCAAGGACTAATGACTGAGTACCTCTCCAAAGCCATTGCACAAAAAAGCTGAAAACAACTTGATCATGTGTGGCTAGCATTTTACTTCTATTGAAAATAAATAAAAAAAGAAACCCTCTATTAACCATATTTCCAGTAAACACTTTTGTAGCAGAGTAGAAAAATATATAATTTTAACCAAAAGAATGTAATTAAATATAAAACTAGGAGTTATTTGAGTTTGATGATGAATCAAAGTTAAAGAGTTAGTTTCTCCAAATATGAATAAGAATATAAAGAAAATAAGATATCATAACAATGCATGAAGAAAACTATAGTTTCTTTACATACATTCTAAAACTAGGCATGAATCTGATTAAACCGGGAAAATTAGAGTTGATTGATTCCATTTTCGTGCAGGTCTATTCAGGGTCATCCCTTTGCCTTTGAGTTCCAGTTAAGTAGAAGAATTAGTAGTTAATGATTCTGCTTAGATTGAATGTATGAAGAGGACCCAGGAACAGTGCAGACTCGGACAAAGAGAGAAGCATCAAACAAATGGACAGAGAGGTAGGTAAAATATTCAGAGAAGCATCCTAGAAGTTGGTTCCAAAATATTGGTAAGTAACAATTCATGAAACTTCTTGAAGTGCAAGACTCGGTTCTTGGGCAGACTTAGCAATGAATCCTCCCCTTCTAAAGAAAATGAAACAAGAAAATTAATTTCAGCCATGTTTAGTTGAATAAACTGCAAACATGCAGCTAATGAAAGAATGCACGTACCTGGTAAGGACAGGAAGGCAGCGCTTGACCTTTTCAAGCTCAACAAAACAGAGATAGCAGCGCTCCGGCCTTTGCTCTGCCTCGATATCCACACCACCAGAAGATGATGCAGATACAGAAGAAAAGATCACTGAACCAAATACCCTAACCAGCTTAGAGAAATACCTCGATACCTAATTATGAGCAGGCTTACTAAAAGTTAGATGTCATCTGAATTCACTTTTAATAAAATAAAACAAATGAATTCAAAACATTTATTATTTGATTCAAAACACCATATCTGACCTTTTAGCTATCAACTCACTTTTGTATCATTTAAGACCACTTTCTATCTTTAATTGCAAGGAGGCACCGTCATTTGCACCAGGTAAGATAAAGGGAACTTGGAAGGAGTAAAATGTTTAGAACAAAAGTAATGTGATGGAGCAAAGAAAAAAAGGAAAAAAGAACTGATAAACAAACATACCATATCAGGACGATGATTGATATCGCCTGTTCATATGGATTTAAGGAATCTCCAAGGTGATGCAGGTTCTTACGGTTGTAAGCTTGTGCACCTGTCCATTCGTTGCTCTTAGTGCACAATAAGATTGGAAGATTCCAGCCCAGCTCGGGCAAGACTTCTGTCACCTACAATATATGCTTAAGTTTAGTACCAAGCTCAATAACCAAACTGCAAATTGTTAGAAAAGTTCAGTCTTCAAAATGACAAATAAAAAAAATTCAAATTATACCATCAGTATATGGCAACGAGGCAATAAAGTTATACACTAATTAAGCCAAAGTTGCATAATTATTTACGTGTACAGTATATTACTCCTTTGTACATGGAATATAAAAGCCCACTAATATTGGGAAGTATAAGATCTCTTACCTTTGAATTTGTGCTCATATATTTTGAACAAAGGCAGCAGATGAAGACAACACATGAAGATCATATGCATTCTTTCCTCAAAATGTTTAATCTGTAACAAACTCAAAGGGAAGACAGAGACACACACAGATGCATTAATTAGGGGTAAAATTCCCAATACTTACAGGAATTGGTTGGAACATTAATCCGGAACTAAGTTTTTTTTTTTTTAATTCCTGATCATTTTGATTGTTTTGTCATTTTTCTAATATTGCTGAGTTGGGATTTTACAGAGGCTTGTTGGTTAGGTTTTGTGCTTGTTTGGATGTTGTCTTGTATCTCCAATAGTCCAATGTTATTAATTTGTCTCAGTTTGGCTTGGGGGGTGGGGGTGCAGCGGGGGCATGCCCCTCCTTAAAGATCCTGTACATACTTTTTGTTCTATAAAAATACATTTACTTATCAAAAAATTAAATAAATTAAGCACTCTGGTTAAAAGCCTTTTGTAGCAACTAGTGACTTAGCACACCTTTTCATTCTATATAGCTAGATACAGCGTACAAGGGAATTAAGAGAACATGCTCAATAAACCTTTTTTGTTTAGAAATAAAGAAAGAAACATATGGATATAACTTTTGTGCTGTTTATAACTCCTGAGAAATTTAAAATTCTTGTCTACAGCTTATTTAATTGTAAAAAGATGCTTGATAGTAAATCACAAGCTAAATTTAGTTAAATAACTTAACTGAGCGTTCGAAGTACTACAAATATATGCATCGACACTGAAGCTGGAAAATATATTCAAATAGTACCTAGTCAAGAGACCTGTAATCATCATCAATTTTCGTGTACCTTGACTGAACCTGGCTTCTTCTATCTGAATCAAAGTAACACTCAGAATATGGATGGCGGAATGTAGAACCAGAAATTGAAGGAGACAACCATATGGAGGATAAGGCTGGTGGCATTGAGTTTTGGATTATATGCCTCCCATAATTTATGTAATAGAAGCTCACTCCTGTTTACTACCTATTTGTCCGGCAGCAAACACTCCAACATTAATCGTAGCATAATTGAGAACATTTTAAGTAATAAAGGTTTGAGTTTTTCAAAGTTGACAGTAGTCAAAAGTAAATAATTTTTTTCTTCAAATAAGAAACAGGCATTGAAGGAAAATTAAGGGGGAAATAAAGCTTTTAAACAGATTTGATAGAAAAGAATACTTCATTAGTTCCACATATATATACAAATATTATTAATATATATTTTATTTAAAATTTAAGTATATATATTAATATTTATTGTAATATATATTAAAAAATATAGTTAATTATTTAATGTAATTATAGTTAAAATATATTATTTTTTATTTATTTATTTAATATTTTATAAAATTTTAAACCCATATTAATTGATATATATTTTTATTATTTTTAAATATATTACAGATTAATATGTTTAGATATTTATATATAATTAAAAATATATAACATTTATTAATAATATAATTAATTATATTAATATGTAATATATATTTTTAACATATTATATATCAACAAATATTTTTATTAAATTATTAAGTGGTATATTTATTGAATTATTTTATTTTATTTAAATTTAATTTAAATATATATTAAAACTTATTTATTGCTATATATTATAAATTTTATTTATATATATTTATGCAAATATACTTAAATATATATATACATATATTAATATGTAATTATCTATTACTGACAACTAAATTACACGCACTATATTCTTACAACTAAATTACTACTCTCTCACTGAGTTCTGATGAACAGTCTTTTGCACATTTATGAATTCCGTAACACCATTTATCAATTCCCTAATACTAAAATACATATAAATTTGGAGCGTATTAATTTGGAAGGAAAATAAAATTTCATGCAATGTCAAAATAATCTTCAAAACAAAAGAAAACAAAAAAATATATGCAAATCATTCAACCCAAATTTACTTTTTCTCACGCATGCACTACTGCATATCCGTAATTCTTAAGGATTCACTGTATATACTCTTCCACTTGGCAGGTCCCTCACCTTCTTTGTTTTTGTGACATCCCCTTTGATGGAATTGTTCCAATTGTCCCCACTGCATACGTCCACCGTTCCCCACTTAAAAATAATACTAATATCTAATAAATAAAATATACTTTATAATCCGACGATAAAATTTGATGTCTCATCCTGTCTAAGGTACAAAATCAATATCCATATTGATATTTTGATCAAACTCCAAAGGTCAGGCATTAACTTTCTACAGTAAAAGGCAAATATATATATATATATATATATATATATATGTTCTTTCACTTTCAAATTATATAAATTTTATATTTTATATTGATTTTTCAAAATTAATTTTTAAATATTTAAAATTTATAAATTTAAATAATTTATGTCATTACAATTGTAAAATTATAAATTATTTATAAAATAGTAGTAATTATAAGATTTATTATTTTTAGAATCATAAATTATAGTCTAAGTCAACATGTATAAAATATTCAAAAAAGACAAATCAAGTAATGATTGCAAATAGAAAGAGAAACAGTAATGCTAATATCACATAAAAAAAGCTCACATAATAGCATCTCCAGCAGGTCGGAAATGCTCAAATCCTAGACTAAATTTAGTCTAAGATTCGGAATTTGCTCCAGCAGGTAGACTAAATATAATCTAAGGTATTTTCTTGCAAAACAAGGAGACCATATCTAGGAATTT
The DNA here is from genome assembly GCA_016801055.1 of Panax notoginseng. NCBI lineage: Eukaryota > Viridiplantae > Streptophyta > Magnoliopsida > Apiales > Araliaceae > Panax > Panax notoginseng. The sequence continues at coordinate 227,675,575 of CM029016.1, forward strand.
GGTTTGGTGGACTATAAATTTTTAATATATTTAAATGGGAGTATGGAAGAATGATTGGTGAATAATAATTCATTAAATATAATATAATCTTTTAATACTATATTTCATGAGATAGTCCATCTGCTGGAAGTATTGAAAGACTATCTTATGGATTGATATCATATGGACTAAATATAGTCCATGAAATAGTTCACCTTACTGGAGATGCTCTAATGCTCACATACATGCATACTGTAGGCCCTGCGTGACATGTAGGGCTCACAAATATGCATATGTGTGTATATGAGTATTACGTGAACTTTTTTATGTGATAATAGCATTATTTGAAGAGAAATTAGTGTTTGAAAGTCTAAAGAAAAAAAATAGAATGTCTCGTTGCCCTATCTCCACTACAAGTTATCAATTTTAATTTTAAATTAATTAATAATATTTATAGAGCGGTGACAAATACCACTTGGTTCACTATGTATTACTTTCCAGTTCCAAAGGCCAATGATTTATGTTGTTAACATTGATTTTATTAAATTACTGAAATGCAATACTATTTTTTACTCTTACAACTTTTTAATTTAAGTTTACTTCCATATATTTTGTACTTCCCATGTAAAATCGCTTGACAAATCAAATTACTAAAAAAACATACAAAATACAATAAATAAAGAGGGGCGGAACCTCTCCACTACAATTTATCAATTTTAATTTTAAATTAATTAATAATATTTATAGAGTGGTGACAAATACCACTTGGTCCATTCTGTATTACTTTCCAGTTCCAAAGGCCAATGATTTATGTTGTTAACATTGATTTTATTAAATTACTGAAATGCAATACTATTTTTACTCTTACTACTTTTTAATTTAAGTTTACTTTCATATATTTTGTATTTCCCATGTAAAATCGTTTGACAAATCAAATTACTAAAAAAACATACAAAATACAATAAATAAAGAGGGGTGGAACCTGTGAGAGAGGATTCACAGCAAATTCAGGTACAAAGGGGATCTCTTCAGCAGAGGTGAGTCACCACAGTTGCAATCCAGCTAACAAAACCCACTCAAATTCCATGACATAATATGGTGGTTTTGGTGTTTATCCATAAAAAAACAGAGCAGAACATAAGAAACATTCATATTGCTATGCGGAAAATACAAAACTAAAATGATTCAACACAACAATAAAAATTATGGCCCCTTCCAATGGAGTTTATTCTATATCATTAATAAACAAAGACGATATTACTATTTTGTAAACCAAAAAAAAGTAAAATAAGACTATTGTTTTTTATTGGGGATGACTATAACAAGCACTTGCTACTAGGGAGATAAGAAACGTACAAGCAAATTTGAAAACAAAGTACTACTGACCTTGCCTACAATAAATAGTAGCAGCAGTAGCATATATATAACATCTAACAATTATCATCCACCTAGTATCTAACATCTGATATCCAGCATAAAAAGGCTAATGTATATATATACATGCATATCTATCTGAAAACACCAACATGATTATATGTGACCCAAGTGGTTAATTCCCAAATCCATATTTATTAACCAAAAAGGCTAAAATAATCATATATGCAACTCGGGTGATTCTACTTTTGCCCCCAATATCAAACCATATGAACATGTCAACCATCAAAAATCAAATAACAAATTGCATTTTGGCATGAAGAAAATTATTAGTACCTACAAATTACAATTACTAAAAAAAAATTTGAGAACTAAGAAAAATATTAATCAAAACAATACCTAATAGAAATTAGCCAGAGAAAGGTATAAAAGTATAGGGAGAAAAATGATAGGTGAACATAGATATTTTAGACACTGACCAAACTTGATAAATCAAAACCACTTCAGTAAACCGAAAACACATTACATATCAGCAACAATTATCAACACAAGCTGCCAACATTAAACAATAACATACTTGTTACCCAACGAATGACTGAGTTAATATAACTCGTACGTGTGCAGGTAATAGGTGTTCAGCCAACAAATAAAATTATTACTTAGGAAAGAAATGACAATATTACAAACAACAATCTCAAGTGACAAAGATATCTACCTATAAGGTGGTCCAGCTCTTCTTCGAAGTCGACAAATCACTAACCAATCTTTAATTAATGAAACCATTAAACACAATTACACTACATAAATAAACATGACCAAAAATAACACTGGACGACCACCGAAATATAAGAACTTGATACTATTTCATACAAGCTTGACTATTGAATACAATTATTACGTAGTGAAATATGAAGAACTTGGTTGGATTTTAAAAAAGACGCAACTATTGTCTTAATCATATGGAGGATTCAATAACAAGGTTAAAATTACACCAAACAACAATCCTAGCATGTAGATTTCAATAAGGAGAGTATTTGATAGTAGTAGACTACAACTTTAAAAAGTGATTACCAAATTACACTGCATTTGTCTCTCAAGGCAGAAGACATGAAGGGATCAAAGTAAAGCTATCACCGAGGATTGTAACACTAGCGATCAACTGAAAGATTCAAAAAGGTAAAATAAGCAAGAGCACAAAGCTAACCATAAAAATCCCAAAAGGCCAAAGTTTATTACCCGTGAGATGAAAGTTATCCAAAATGCAAAATACTAGAAGCAACGCACATAAAAAAGCCCAAGTTTTTACAAAATGGCACATAAATTACATGCATAGGATAATTAAAGAAAGATGCATAATTCATGAAGAACCTAAGTTGTAGGCATAGTCCAAAAGCCAAAATTGAGTTTGAATCCTAAACATCCTCAAACAAAAGAAAACAAAATCTTATAAGAACTCGCCATCCTTAAAGAAAGGTTCAATAACCAATTTCTAGATATACCTGTGCCACAAAATCTGGTTCAACAGTCTTGCCTACATCAGCTTCTTGTTACGCAACTACCTTCCATCTTATAATTTCTTCTTGAGCTACAGCAATATCCATCATAAGCCCTTCAACCTAAAACCAAAAAGTAGTCGATATAAGATGTGAGATATAATGAATTTAAGAGTAGCTGGAATGTACATATTCCTCACCATAATTTCACATAATCATATCAGCAACCAAATAGAAAAATGAGATTATAAAACACCAGCTTGGTAAGAAATCATTATACAATCAATATATGAACAAGCATTGAAGCATATATGTTAACTTACATTACCATTTGCCACTCTTTTTTTCTCTAAAAGTTCCTCTGCATTGTTTCCTCAGGAAGAGCTCCTTGGCTTGAGCTTCTACAGGCTGTTTGAGTAAACTTAAATCAAATAAACAACTCTACAATTTCTGATCAAATAACGGAAATCAATTCTAAACAAACTTAACTTGAGGTAAACCTAATATGTATCCCCCAACAGCTAGGGAATAGGAAATTATATCTCAATTCAATACATTGCTTATAAACTCTCAATCCACATAAATATGGCCTAGGGCGTCAGCAATCCTTGTAAACTCTTACCAACATGTCCTGATAGGATGTGTAAAATGTTACAACTGCTGAAATACTAGTAGAAATATCTATTTGGCGAATGATGATGATATTTCTCTTGGCAACCTGATTTGGGGACAAACTGGTGAGATAACAAAGAATTCTGCAGATGCCATGAGGACAAGTACATGCATTATGCATATGCTACCAGACTAAACCAGAAACATTAAAAGGCTACAGAACTTGGTTCCCTAGGACTAAATATTCCAGCTTATACAAATATTAATCTAATATTGATAATTTAAATATTTCTCACCTTCACGAGGACGACGTCGTTGCCTTTCCAAATGAGGCATCACTACTTCATCATAAACTATTTTCTCCAGCTCATCATAATTAAGAAATGGTTCTTCCTCTTCAACAATCAAAAACTCTGTTTTGTCAATTGACTCATAATAATTTGGATCCTAATTCCATCTCTTATAGCAATGCCTAAAATTATGATTTCATATAATGTTATGTGATATTTTTTTTCCATAAAACTAACATCATTAATATTAATTATTAAAAATTCAAAGAAAGATTGCTACCTTAACACCAATAGCTTTTTTATACTCCAACTTGCTTATAGGGCCTCCGATGTTAATCATGTATGGCAACTGAAGGTATTAACCTTGACCCAATTTCAGCACAATCAAATTAGTGTAACCTTGGAGAGCCGGGAAATCAGTGGCATGGGACTGCCATGCATATTGTTCATCATCATTGTGTTTTGTTGTGACAATAACCTTCTCAACAACTAAGTAAGCAGAAAAAAAACAAACACCAAATTGTTCAATCATACTGTCATCAGCACCAACAACAAGAGCTTTGTTAAAATCCTTAATACCTGATCTTGCAATTATTAATATGCCCATATTGCTCCCGGCATTATTAATATGCCCAAAGCCATAGTAAGTTACAACTTCTAAATCAAGTGTTTCACTTCAACCACATAATACTAAAAAGTACACATGTAAGAGCAAGCACAATCAAACAAAAGCTACCGAATAAATTACATACATATTATGCAAAATCATTTATGATACATTAGAATGGCAAAAAACAGTGTGCGACCAGAGAAATTGACTAATCTATTTAATGTTTTTGCTTTCTGCATGCACTTTACTCTCTTCTTTATAAAATGCAGCTTCCCAATAGGCTACTAACTTCCTGTCGAGTAATGCGACTAAATGAACACCTAGACTATTAAATAATTTGATCTTACAAAATAAATGCATTAACTGTAATAGGCTATCAGGAAAAAAATTAAGCCAGTCATATACTTTGAGTATACCAATGTGAAATTTCTAAACAATCTAAGGCAGAGAGAAGCTAGAATAGAAATATCTACAGTACCAATAAGGAGAGGCATGATGAAAAGAGAAGGGAAAGAATCATAAGCCTCTTACCTCCACAGCAGATGGAAAGAGTGTCATTCCACCGATGATACTAAGGCTGGTGAGATATGCACTATATATGACCAGGAATATCTTCTTGAATTTCAAGACATCCGCACTCCATAAGCACAAGTGTCGACCAAAGGAAATGACTAATCTATTTAATGTTTTTGCTTTCTGCATGCATTCTACTCTCTTCTTTATAAAATGCAGCTTCCTAATAGGCTACTAACTTCCTGTCGAGTAATGCGACTAAATGAACACCTAGACTATTAAATAATTTGATCTTACAAAATAAATGCATTAACTGTAATAGGCTATCAGGAAAAAAATTAAGCCAGTCATATACTTTGAGTATACCAATGTGAAATTTCTAAACAATCTAAGGCAGAGAGAAGCTAGAATAGAAATATCTACAGTACCAATAAGGAGAGGCATGATGAAAAGAGCAGGGAAAGAATCATAAGCCTCTTACCTCCACAGCAGATGGAAAGAGCGTAATTCCACCAATGATGCTAAGGCCGATGAGATATGCATTGTGACCAGGAATATCTTATTGAATTTCAAGACATCTGCACTCCATAAGCACAAGATGAATAATGGACAAGCTAAGGGCTAGTATATATCTGCCTTCCAGTGCCAACTGCAGGGAGGCCGGAATTGTTGAGAGCCAATAAGGGAAAATCTGATGAATGCAAGTACAGTTGACATGTACAAGAAATGTATGGAGTATAGTCTAAATAAAAGCCAAGTAAGACATCCCCGAAAGACAACAATCTTAGAAGTTGCCAGCAGAACACCTGAGAAAGCTTTAACAAGAACTTCAACACATATGGACCTTGCAGATTGTGAAATGGGAATCATACACATCACTTGTTCTGTGACTCCACCAGAATCTGATGTGATAAAATAATACAAGACCCAGAAGAAAATCATCGACTGAGGCACAAAATTGAAAATACTTGCTGCTCCGGACACAATGAAATTACCAATTATGAACACGAGCTTAGCACTCACACCCAGAACTGATTTATCACTGGTAAATACGTCTTGCAACACGTTCAATCCTTGAAAGGAAAACCCCTTTGCCTTCTCAACCAAATCCTCCCTTGTGATCAGTAATTCCTTAAAAATCACGTCAACTTCCGTATAAATTTCCCACATTCACGATTAGTAACCCTCTTCTTCAAACTCAGAAGTTTCTTAGTGCAAGGGGATGGAGGCATCAAAGCAGTGGACTTTGAAGAAGAATTCACTGTTTGAGTTATTACAAAACGCCTAATTCCAATAACAAATTTTGTCATATTATATTGCATTGCCAAACTATCAATCTGATCAGACACGGTATCATAAAATTGTGTAGTGTAAATTCTGAAAATAACCTACTCTATGTTCAGCTTTCTCGTTTAAATTCTATTTGTTCTGCTTTTCTGAAAATAGGCCATTTGAACTGGCGTTGAGAATAAAAATTCAAATTGAAAACCACTTTAAGTGGCGTTGGAATGATGTGAATGATTTCAATGTCTAATTTTGTTCTTAATCAGATTTTTTTTGTTTATCCAACTTTTTTTTGAAAAAACAAACAAATTTCTTTTTTAAAGAATATTTTAAAAATTTTATAATTTATTTTTGCATAAAGCAAATTTGAAAATAAAAATTGAACGCCATTTGATATCGCATTAGAACAATATTTTTTTTGTTTTTTTCTCAATAAAGCAAATGGCAGCTTTTCTGACGCAGGAAATGTGGAATAGAGCTTGAGTGCCATTTCAAATGGCGTTGGAACAGCATCACCAAACACATAAATGGAATATTGCATCTTGCAAAACAAACAGTACAAAAAAATAACAAGTAGCACAGAGTCTCCTCCATGGAAGTATTTGATATGTATCCATACAAATATATCCTCATGTTTAAGATGCTTGTAAAATAAATATTATCGATCTATTGAAATGGTGGAGCAGTCATTGTAACAATCAATGGGGCTGATTGATCAAGTACATCCAGAGGTTGGCTTAATTAAAGATAATGGTCAGATTTAGCTATTTGGTTAATGCAATTCAGAAAAATCTATTTTACATCAAATAGCATTAATAAAACAAATGATAGGAAGGAAGAATACCAACATTCATTCAACACTTCAGCAATCGAACTACATAGGCAGTTCATACTAAATGATCAAACAAGAAAAGGGAAAATGTGTGTTAAAACTTTTAATATTTGTGCAAATGTACATGGGCACTACCATTTTCACACATCTCATGAATAAAAACTACTCCCTCCATCCCAGATTATTTCTAACTCTTATTTTAGAGTGCATGTCATAGATTTCAAGACTTGTAAAAAGTATATCAAATATGTTGATTATATTATTTAAATATATATATATATATGTAATTATGGAGTCGTCTTAAAATCAATGTTGCATAAGAGCAACAAAAATGTGGAACAGAGGGAGTATATGATAGCCGTTACCATGCTATAACAAATTATTAATATCTAGAGTTGAGATTCAAGTACCTTAGAGTAACTCCTATACTTTGGCAAGGAGAATTTCCATGGCCCGAGGAACCTAGATTCATACTACTAGAAGGGCAAGATGCTAGTTCACATGGGTCATAGAGAAGACTAAGTCATGCTGAGACGTTAAAAGTCCATACTAAATGAAGAAGATAATGTCCAATGGAGGAGGAGGAACAATTTGATTGGATAAAATGAGAGAAGGAACTCGAGCATCACAAGCTTGTGTTTCCATTCACTAAAGGTGTTAATGCTAGCAACTGGATCGAGGATTGTTAAGAAACAAATTGTGAAAGAGCTCCCATATATGATGAGTATGATGAAGAATCATTCGCTGAAGGTGATAATGCTAGCAACTGGATCAAGGAGTGTGAAGAAACAAATAGTGAAAGAGCTCCTATATGTCAAAGAAAGACCATACCATAATCTAATATCAAAGAAACCATTCTTTGCAACATTTGCAAACAATGATAGAACAACACTTCGTTATTGTACTCATATATATGAGAAACCAAAAGTTGCAAAAACCTTGAGTAATTAATAATTTCAAGAAATATGATTACTCATATTGATGATCTAGTATATTCGCATAAATTAAATAAATCAAAATCTTCACAATTAAGTTATGTATGATGAGCTACAGAAGAATCACACACCTGATACCCCCGCGCGTAGACCACCAGTCCAATCTTGATTGTAGCATAACAACCTTTTTTGAAGATCATTCTTGATTCCGCGAAAGGGAACAAGCATTTCTTCCATGATAATTCAAAAGTTATACAATTACGGATTTTTTTAATTCTTTTTACTTTTTTTCCTTTTAACTTGACAAATTACTATCTGGTATGAGATGGACAACAAATGACACTCAGACTTCAAACTAAGGGTCTATTAAGAGAACTATATGTTCATAATCAAACTAGAAGAAAGAATGGGGGCTATGGGCACAATGACAAAGATTGATTGATCATTACTTTCAATGTATAAATGGCCCTTGGTGAGGTCCATGAATTAGAATGTACAAGAATCAGAATAAATTTTTGGTATAACATACAAAGAATTATTTTAGTGAAGATATAAAGAAGAATAAAAGAATAGTTAGTAATGAATGTGAATCAGATAAAGATAGGCATCTCAATCCTGCCTACTTGGATTGCAAAACTTAGTGAAAAATCAGTGATACTAGTGAAATAGATTCAGGCAGTCAAGACAAACGAAACAACAAAACCATCTCCAGCAACTAAGATATATACTAGCAGTTGACTTCAAAAAAGTTCAGATTTGGATCCATCAAATCTGAGCAGAATATGAATTTTGGAACGTAGGGGATTTCTTGCTATTATAAAACATATTTGGAAAGAAACTAAAATTGGGTGATAATTTAGTAGTGTGACAAATTTAGCGAGCACAGGCTCAATCCAAGTTACTCCCAACAACGCAGAGGCATATTTCCTCTTATACTTTTAAAAAGATATACCAATAATTAATAATAAATCTTGAAAAGATCGGACTTTTTTCACTGAATAATTACTCATAAATCACCTAGTATGACGAAAAGTTCGACTGGAAAGTCTGGTCAACCCCTCGTGAGTGATGGCAAGGCCATTATAAGGAAGTTAATACAGTAATACTTGAGGTGGACAAATACAAGTGTGGGTTAGGCTACATACTAAAATTATAAATAAATAATATTTAAAAATAAAAATAAAAACACATACAAGGGAGAGAGAGAGAGAGAGAGGGAGAGAATATTTTGTGCTTTAAAGCTCTAGAAATTATTGGGAAGGTAAAAAGAAAGGCATAAGCGCATATAGAGAAAGAGAAGTCAAGGGACTTGAAAGGTAATTCAGCCCACTGGCTTGAAGCTCAAAACGCTTGTTCCCCATATGGAGCTGATCTCAAGCATACAAACTTGAATAGGAACACAGAAATCTAAACAATTGATACAGTTGCAAAAGAGAGTTAATTGAAAGTGTTGTTGGATAATTTAAAATCATGCAAATACCATCCATGATGACATGCTAACATTTACTCTGAAATACACAGATAGATTCTGAAATATTTTGTTTAAATTCTTATTTGTACTCGAGGCATTTAAATGTTAAATGATATGCAAAACCACAAAAGTAAAAACAGAAATTCTAGAGCAAAAATAGAAATGCATACCAAATCATCATCTTCGGTATTGTCTCCTTTTTCCACTACTCTCCCTAAGAATTATATTCACTTCTTCAAGCTGACCACATCGCTCCTTTGCAAAGATCTGCTTTGACCGTGTTCAGCTCCCAAAGAAGAAGCTTTGCTTTGGCAGCCATTGCCATTGCAACCTGTAACTATAACCAGGAGGCATATCATGCATCTCACCTAATATCAGCATACAACTTTTTTTTTTAAAATGTTATTTTTTTAGAGCAGCATATGATAAAGTTCATTTTATTAATCCCTAAAAACAAAACTCTTGTTGTTATACTTTACTCCACCTCCACAACCCAAATCCACTGTATACCAACCCCCATGCATTTTGCTGACCAAAAACACAAAAACAACACTAAACAAAAATACTCACTTCATAGATCTTCATTTTCACCAAACAATCCAATTTTTTATAAACAAACATAATAAAAATTTTGCTAAATATAACTCCAAATGGGTCCTCCTCAATGTTCTGCTGTTACTAGAATCAACGCACATAAACAAGCCCAAGTTTTTACTTCCACTGAATAAAGAAAGGTTACATAATTCGAGAGTACACAATAAAGAAACTAAATCCAATCCTAAGTTTTTGCAGACACAATTCATGAAGAATCTAAGTTGCAGACATAGTCCATCGCTGAAATTGAGTTTCAATCCTAAACAATAACTATAGCATTCAATATGAAAATCTGCATACAGTAAAAACCTAATAAAGTTGAATGTCCTATCTTGAACTAAATTTTCCAACTCCATGCCAGGCCAAAATAATCTTCAAAACAAAAGAAAACAATACCTGCAAATCATTCAACCCCAAAATTTACTTTTTCTCACACGTGCAGTGCATTTCTGCATTCTTAAGGCTGAAATAGAACAATAAACAACAATGAGCAAGTGTACCTAGCTTCAAAATCTACTCAACTCAGCTTTTTAGAAACCCAGCGAATCTGTTGCAAACAACATTTTATTGGGTCTGCTTGTTTCTCTGATATTCCAAGTTTAAGAAAGTTAAATAGATTTAAGCCCAAAAGACAAAACCCCCAGGCCCTAGTTGTTCTACTTTACTCCACACCTCGAGTGTAAACCAACCCCCATGCATTTTGTTGACCAAAAACACAAAAACAACACTAAACAAAACTACCCACGTCATAGATCTCCATTTTCACCAAACTATCCAATTTTTTTAAAACAAACAAAAAAAATATGTTAAAAATAACTCCAAATGGGTGGGATATATTTTTTAGCCTTGTGATAATCTCTGCAGAAAAAATAAGACTCCAAGAAAATAAAATTACAGAAAGGAGTAGATATTCAAGAAAAGTTACAACAAATAAAAATCATACCTTCATGCTCTGTAAAAAGGAGACATCAATGGGTATGAGACAGAGTGCAACGAGTGGTTGAGGGAGACGAGTAAAGTAGTAAAATTGAAGACTAAAACTAGAAGATATATTATCAAAAATGTAAAAAATCAATGGAAAATGAAGCAAAACACTAGAATCAATGCACAAAAGCAAGCCAAAATTTTTACTTCCAATAAAGAAAAGTCACATAATTCGACAGTATACAATAAAGAAATTAAACACAATCCTATGTTTTTGATGCCACTAACTAAATAAAGAAACGGCACATAAATTACATGCATAAGATATCCAAGAAAGCCACATAATTCATGAATAAGTTGCAGGCATAGTTCGACACTGAAATTGAGTTATAATCCTAAAGAAAAACTATAGCATACAATATGAAATCCGTACCTTCGAACAAAGCATCTAAAGCAGATGAAAGCGTGGAACCAAATCAGACCCCAATCATGGAGCCTCCACTACCCTACCAAAAATCTCAAATAATACAACAGATAACTGGTCCTCTTCCTAATAATTAATAGAACATTAATATAATGCATCGCAAGGACTAATATATAAGTTAAGCACTAATATTTTAAATCTTGTTTACAATTGTTGCTGATAAATAATAATATTCAATAATTGCAATCAAAATGTGAGCACAAGTCTTTTAAGTTTTAAGACAAATAAAATGGACCAAGCAAAATAGAAACAATTTCATTGGGCTGATGGATAAAAGTCTAACCTCTTTTTCATTGTGAAAAGTATTTATCTTTTGTACCAGCCAACTAAATTATCAAATATGATATCAAAAGGAATTGTTAAATTCACTCCACTTTCATAGCTAGCACATTTAACATCAACTACAGTTGATAAAAAAACAAAAACATAAAACATCTCCTTATTAAATAATATATCACAAATCAGATGCTAGAAGGAAGCAATTCGAGGCGGCATCTTATGTTTTGTTAGGATATACCAATTTGTCACAAGGAACGAAGAAGTACTATTTCGTTATAAAACATTTTAGATGTCCAAAATAACGGAAAAAGGGCTAGGGAAATCAAGGGGAATGCAACCTTCGCTGAAGTGGGTAAATGCCCTTCACAAAAATAAGTTGGCATCTAACATTGCACTTAAATAGACAACTTGCCCCTCTAACTATGTTGTTTCCAGATTAGTGCAAGCAACAAAGTTTGAAATGGCTAATACAATAATAATAGATAGGACTCCTAAATTATCCATTCTGAGGAAGCTATTCAAATATTATACATGAGACACAGGACAACTTTGGTAAAAAAAAAATGTTATGCACACTTTTACAAATAGCTTATAAAAAAGATCAATAGAGAAATAATCCACAAAATTAAGAAATACACATTTTGTATTAATTAATTTCAAGTAATACATTGAAAAGTAATTGATACATTATACTTACACGCATCACGACAAGGTAACATATTGGGAAATCCAGTTCAACGCATCCACCAGTCTCCTAATCTCCCCTTTTTCAACAATTTCAACAACTCCCGTCGAAACAAGCTCGGAATTGAGCAAAGCTACGAATTGGGAGGGTTTTACGCTTCTCCCGGAAGAAGCCGAGGAAAAACCGCGACAAAAAAGGAGCAGAACAGCCGGAAACGTTCATTACCGCACGGAACACATATAACCTGAGGGAGCCTGATAACCCGCCCCAAAATGGGGCTCCGACCCGACTGTACGAACTGTAAAATTACCAAACAGTAACTGTACGCACTGTACAGCAGCTTCGAACAGCAGGGGAGGCCCAACTGCAGGGAAAGAAGAGCGGCGCGTGAGGGCGCGTCCGACCTCGGATTGGGTCGATCTTCCTCCGGCCAAAAAGCCCCAATCAACTGTGACCAACCTCAGTTATATCACACTCAAGTACTCCAACAAAATCAGTAATAAAAACATAAATTGCACCACCTGAGACCAAAGCCCTAAGTAGCCAAGTGATCTGTGGCTTCTTTAGTTGGTCCTTGATGTCCGCATGTGCTTGCTGAAAGTGTTTGAAGTCTGGAGGGAAAAATATAGTAAAGACGGACACAAGAACAAGACTGAAACATAAGAGAGAGTTTGAATTTTGGAAGTCTAAAAGGATAAATAGAGTACAAAAATAAGGGAAACGGACAAGACAGTGCATGCCCTAATCCTACTAGGATAACAAATGGCTGAAAATATAAAGAGAAAGTTTGAATTTTGGAAGTTGAAGGATAAATAGAGTACAAAAAGGAGGGAAATGGAGTACAAAAAGAGGAAAACGGACAAGATTGAAGAGTCGCAGCCACAAAGTTAAAGTAGACTGAAGGATGCCCTTGTCCTGCACAAAGTAGACTAGTAGTGTAAGACCCCGAATTTTATGAAATAAAAGTATTCAATTTTTCTTATAATTACTATTCAGTAAATGGTTAAATTGATAAAAGTTTAAAGTTATGGGTGAAATATGAATTTTTTTTCAAAATAAGCAAGTGGTTATAAAATAATCATTGTTGTCGGGGAATATTCTTTCTGTCGGGGAATATTCGTACGACGGCGCAGCCATTTGTGGGCCCCATAACAGAATAACTGTCGGGTGAAGAAAACGACAAATTTGAGTTTTTATAAATAACGGCGTAGTTGTTACCGTTAACACTGTTGGAATACCCGGTGGTTAAAATACAGTAATACGCGTTATTGCACAGTAGCACACGGTATTGCATAGTATTTTTGAAATTATTGATTCTTACGTAAGAAGGCACTACTCAATAATTGTTACAGTAATTACTGTTCAATATTTTATTTTATTGATTCAATAATTGCTACGTTGAAATTTTATATTATTGTTGTTCAATAATTGTCACTGCACAGTATTTCCCATTATCAGATCAATAATTCATATTATTTGAATAATATTATTAGATAACATTATTGGCAATGTCTAGAAAGTTCTGTCTAAGGAGAGGTTTGGTCACCTAATTGCGCGCCAGTAAGGAGAAATTCTTATTGGAAAGCCCCCTCTTTCCTGGGAACGGCCTGGTTGTCATAAATGTGATTCTGTAATATTATTTGTGAATAATTAATTATTGATTCATATGATAAGGAAATATTTATTTTATGTGGATATAAATGAGGGATATATTTTTGTGGTTAAAAATGAAAGAGTTAATGTTGAGATTTTTATCCGTATTTTTGTCGGAATGGAGGTATTAAAAATCAGGGTTTTTGAGATATTTTGCGGGGGTTATAATTTTTAATCCGACCGTTGGATCGTGGTAATTTTTGGATATGTTATACATATATAAGTTGAGTATATGCCCACAAATTTTGAACCGTTAAAAATGAACGTATGATTTATTATGAATTTTACGAGATGACTGGTTCAGAAATTGTTGAATTTTCGGAGTTTATCATTTTGGTGGAAAATTCTAGAATTGGTGGGCCCCACTTGTGGTTGGTGAAGAAATGTGCTGAATTATATTTCAAATGTGGTGGGTGGGAATAGTAGCAGGTAAAGCCATCAGGTTGCAGGTCAAACCTACCAAAATTTTCCTATAAATAGAGGGCTAAGTTAGAATTGAAAATCACACCAGAAACATAAGTTTTCTCTCTTTCTCTCTCTATATTATGAAGCATATTTTGTGAGTATTTAGATACTTTGAGAGTTGCTATTCAGTGCAAGTTTTCTTCAGCCTTATACCGATCAGAAGTACTGCTCTTTTGAGGTAAGGGATTGTAAGGGATATTAAGAGATTTTAAGGGTTGTTATGATTTTCAGTTTCGTAATTTTTCTGATCTTCAAAAAATATGGAAAAATTTGAAATGATATTTTGATGATTTTTATTGATTGTGTCTAAAAATGGTGATTTTTGGATGTATAGATTAAGAGTTATGAATTTTATGAGAAAAGACTATTTTAAAAGTAACCGCTTATAATTCCTTGTGTTTAACTCCAAAATTGATGAAATTTTTATTGGGAGTACATGTATATGATAGAAGTATACTCTGTAAATTTCAGAATTTTTAGACAAAAGTACAATTTTTGATAAATGTCTAAATATTCGGCTATTTTGGCCATATAAAAAATAGTAAATGACTTTTAAAAATTCTGAGAAAAATATATGTTCACTATGGGACTATATTATGCTAAATCCCAGAAAAGAAATATTTTTGGAACGGATTTGGTATTTTTCATGAAAATAGTCTAGTTATAAGAAAATGAATTAAATATGTTATGTGAAGTAAGAAAATTGAAAAATAGGATTTTATGGCTTGAGAATCCTATATATGAGGTATATGCAGATTTTTGATGAGGGTTTTGGTTATTGATGATGAAATCTTAAGAGTTGGCATTTTATGATGATTAAATGCATTAATTAGTAAAGTGTAAACAATTTAAATAAATTGTTTATAAGCTTAAGAAATGTTATTCTTTCAATATCATTATACCGAAGTATTGGTATGAATTTTATTGTGGAATTTCTACCTTTTTGAGTCGGTGTTACTATTCACGAGTTACTATTCATGAGTTACTATTCACGAGTTACTATTCACGACAAAATTAGTTTCTTTTACTAACCAAATTATAGTTGATTTATGAATATTACTCTTGAGATTAAATCTATATGTTGATTATATTGATTTTATTATCATATATAACATTTTTATAACCCTGATGTTGAATTTCTCTTTCACTGGAGTGTAAAGATGGGTAGATTATTGGTATGATCATGACTAGGGTTCTCTTTGGCCTGTAGTGCAAAGTTGAATTGTGACTGGTATGATCATGACCATTGAATTTACAATTGAATATCTTTAGCTTAAGTGTAAAGATGAATTGATTAACATGGTTATAATTATGGTGTATATAAATTCTGAAATGATTATATATTTCTTTGAGATATGAATATATTTGGCCTGTAGTGCAAATATGAATTGTTGAGGAATATCTTTGGCCTGTAGTGCAAAGATGAATTGTTGATGAATATCTTTGGCCAGTAATGCAAAGATGAACTGTGGATGAATATCTTTGGCCTGTAGTGCAAAGATGACTTGTTGATGAATATCTTTGGCCCGTAGTGCAAAGATGAAGTTATTAGTATGATTATGAACAGGAACTGTGATTTGGTATAACCATGATGTTTGATGTTTCAGGTGATGAAAATTATCTTCGTCCTGGATGAGAAGAGGAATTTAGAACTACAGTTATGATTATGAGTTATTCATATGATTGTGGACCAGAATTGTTGATTGATGTTACAGGGATAAAACATTGTTGGTGGATTTTTAACATGGAGAAAATAATAGACTTTATAGTCTATTTGACTCTTCTAATGGATTGCTCGTTCCGCTGCAACTATGGTTGAAATTTTTATCATTTACCATATGTTCTAAATCTCTGATTTATTATTGATGAAGGCTATTGATAATTTAATTATCTTTAGTCATGATATTCTTTACTGAGCTAGTTGTGCTCACCCTTTTGCTTCACAATTCCTTTCAGGTAATAAGAGTGTAGCTGGGTCGAGCGAGGGTAACGGGGAAATAGAACGGTGGTCTCTAGCTGTGGATGTTCTCCCGAAGCAGTATAGAAAAGTTCATTTAGTAGTTATATTTGGTGAATCCAATAGGGTAAGGTGTACCCAACGTTGGAAGGGTGGTTTGCCACTATCATACAAGATGTCTAACGACATACAACCTCGTGTCATCATAAGACAGGGATGTGCTCATCCACTTGCTGAGTATATATACGAGCACTACCTATATAATCTTGGTGTTTGTTTGAAGTATAATTCTCAATTAGAGACAGTGGAGATAATGATAAGTCAAGAGAAGACTCACCATTGGGAAGAATATGATAGTAATCTTCTCGTTTTTCTTTGGGGTCTATTGGGTCAACCAAGGATAATTCTGTGGCCATATGATATCTATCATAACCTAGACGCGTGGCCTCCCATGTACGAAAGTTTCCTTGAGCACTTCCCAAATATTCTAATTTCTAAAACAGTTTTTGACTATACCTTTATGTAAGGTGTCATTGTGAGGTGATGTCCACGGTTGGAACATGAGTCACATTTGGTATATATTTGTATCCAAACTCACAGCATATGTGTTGTTGTATTTTACACGACAATTGTTGTAATAAAGTTGTAGTTGTTTTCTGTACCATGTATTTGACGACTCAGAATGGGTTGGATGGAATGGACCTATTTTGGGGTCGTCACAGGTGGTATCAGAGCTATAAGTAAAGAGCCCCGATCCTCTCGCTGGTGACTTCCTGTTGATGGGGGATGCACCGAAGCCAGACTCTCCGTAGGGGACGCCGTTCTGCGGTGGCAAACTGATAGGTATCAATGTAAGGTGCTGACATAGGTTGGTGTCCAGAGTTACAGGTGGTATCAGAGCTTGGGGATATGATCTCTGGCGGAGATCGGGGAATACAACTAGGAGGGGAGAGATGAGTAAATCCTTCGCTAGTGTGTCCTACCTAAGCTTATTTGTTGGTCAGTCATAATATCGGGATATTATGTGATATGTTAATTTGTTAAATTAACACTTGTTTTGAAGCTGTATTCTAGAATGTTATTTGAAATACAGGAGATGAGCAATGGAGAAATTATGATGACAGAGAAGATGGAAATTGAAATGAAAGGAAGGTATTCTCAACTCTTTAAAATACCAGGTACGTAAATTTCGGGGACGAAATTTCATAAGGAGGGGAGATTGTAAGACCCCGAATTTTATGAAATAAAAGTATTCAATTTTTCTTATAATTACTATTCAGTAAATGGTTAAATTGATAAAAGTTTAAAGTTATGGGTGAAATATGAATTTTTTTTCAAAATAAGCAAGTGGTTATAAAATAATCATTGTTGTCGGGGAATATTCTTTCTGTCGGGGAATATTCGTACGACGGCGCAGCCATTTGTGGGCCCCATAACAGAATAACTGTCGGGTGAAGAAAACGACAAATTTGAGTTTTTACAAATAACGGCGTAGTTGTTACCGTTAACACTGTTGGAATACCCGGTGGTTAAAATACAGTAATACGCGTTATTGCACAGTAGCACACGGTATTGCATAGTATTTTTGAAATTATTGATTCTTACGTAAGAAGGCACTACTCAATAATTGTTACAGTAATTACTGTTCAATATTTTATTTTATTGATTCAATAATTGCTACGTTAAAATTTTATATTATTGTTGTTCAATAATTGTCACTGCACAGTATTTCCCATTATCAGATCAATAATTCATATTATTTGAATAATATTATTAGATAACATTATTGGCAATGACTAGAAAGTTCTGTCTAAGGAGAGGTTTGGTCATCTAATTGCGCGCCAGTAAGGAGAAATTCTTATTGGAAAGCCCCCTCTTTCCTGGGAACGACCTGGTTGTCATAAATGTGATTCTGTAATATTATTTGTGAATAATTAATTATTGATTCATATGATAAGGAAATATTTATTTTATGTGGATATAAATGAGGGATATATTTTTGTGGTTAAAAAATGAAGAGTTAATGTTGAGATTTTTATCCGTATTTTTGTCGGAATGGAGGTATTAAAAATCAGGGTTTTTGAGATATTTTGCGGGGGTTATAATTTTTAATCCGACCGTTGGATCGTGGTAATTTTTGGATATGTTATACATATATAAGTTGAGTATATGCCCACAAATTTTGAACCGTTAAAAATGAACGTATGATTTATTATGAATTTTACGAGATGACTGGTTCAGAAATTGTTGAATTTTCGGAGTTTATCATTTTGGTGGAAAATTCTAGAATTGGTGGGCCCCACTTGTGGTTGGTGAAGAAATGTGCTGAATTATATTTCAAATGTGGTGGGTGGGAATAGTAGCAGGTAAAGCCATCAGGTTGCAGGTCAAACCTACCAAAATTTTCCTATAAATAGAGGGCTAAGTTAGAATTGAAAATCACACCAGAAACATAAGTTTTCTCTCTTTCTCTCTCTATATTATGAAGCATATTTTGTGAGTATTTAGATACTTTGAGAGTTGCTATTCAGTGCAAGTTTTCTTCAGCCTTATACCGATCAGAAGTACTGCTCTTTTGAGGTAAGGGATTGTAAGGGATATTAAGAGATTTTAAGGGTTGTTATGATTTTCAGTTTCGTAATTTTTCTGATCTTCAAAAATTCTGGAAAAATTTGAAATGATATTTTGATGAGTTTTATTGATTGTGTCCAAAAATGGTGATTTTTGGATGTATAGATTAAGAGTTATGAATTTTATGAGAAAAGACTATTTTAAAAGTAACCGCTTATAATTCCTTGTGTTTAACTCCAAAATTGATGAAATTTTTATTGGGAGTACATGTATATGATAGAAGTATACTCTGTAAATTTCAGAATTTTTAGACAAAAGTACAATTTTTGATAAATGTCTAAATATTCGGCTATTTTGGCCATATAAAAAATAGTAAATGACTTTTAAAAATTCTGAGAAAAATATATGTTCACTATGGGACTATATTATGCTAAATCCCAGAAAAGAAATATTTTTGGAACTGATTTGGTATTTTTCATGAAAATAGTCTAGTTATGAGAAAATGAATTAAATATGTTATGTGAAGTAAGAAAATTGAAAAATAGGATTTTATGGCTTGAGAATCCTATATATGAGGTATATGCAGATTTTTGATGAGGGTTTTGGTTATTGATGATGAAATCTTAAGAGTTGGCATTTTATGATGATTAAATGCATTAATTAGTAAAGTGTAAACAATTTAAATAAATTGTTTATAAGCTTAAGAAATGTTATTCTTTCAATATCATTATACCGAAGTATTGGTATGAATTTTATTGTGGAATTTCTACCTTTTTGAGTCGGTGTTACTATTCACGAGTTACTATTCATGAGTTACTATTCACGAGTTACTATTCACGACAAAATTAGTTTCTTTTACTAACCAAATTATAGTTGATTTATGAATATTACTCTTGAGATTAAATCTATATGTTGATTATATTGATTTTATTATCATATATAACATTTTTATAACCCTGATGTTGAATTTCTCTTTCACTGGAGTGTAAAGATGGGTAGATTATTGGTATGATCATGACTAGGGTTCTCTTTGGCCTGTAGTGCAAAGTTGAATTGTGACTGGTATGATCATGACCATTGAATTTACAATTGAATATCTTTAGCTTAAGTGTAAAGATGAATTGATTAACATGGTTATAATTATGGTGTATATAAATTCTGAAATGATTATATATTTCTTTGAGATATGAATATATTTGGCCTGTAGTGCAAATATGAATTGTTGAGGAATATCTTTGGCCTGTAGTGCAAAGATGAATTGTAGATGAATATCTTTGGCCAGTAATGCAAAGATGAACTGTGGATGAATATCTTTGGCCTGTAGTGCAAAGATGACTTGTTGATGAATATCTTTGGCCCGTAGTGCAAAGATGAAGTTATTAGTATGATTATGAACAGGAACTGTGATTTGGTATAACCATGATGTTTGATGTTTCAGGTGATGAAAATTATCTTCGTCCTAGATGAGAAGAGGAATTTAGAACTACAGTTATGATTATGAGTTATTCATATGATTGTGGACCAGAATTGTTGATTGATGTTACAGGGATAAAACATTGTTGGTGGATTTTTAACATGGAGAAAATAATAGACTTTATAGTCTATTTGACTCTTCTAATGGATTGCTCGTTCCGCTGCAACTATGGTTGAAATTTTTATCATTTACCATATGTTCTAAATCTCTGATTTATTATTGATGAAGGCTATTGATAATTTAATTATCTTTAGTCATGATATTCTTTACTGAGCTAGTTGTGCTCACCCTTTTGCTTCACAATTCCTTTCAGGTAATAAGAGTGTAGCTGGGTCGAGCGAGGGTAACGGGGAAATAGAACGGTGGTCTCTAGCTGTGGATGTTCTCCCGAAGCAGTATAGAAAAGTTCATTTAGTAGTTATATTTGGTGAATCCAATAGGGTAAGGTGTACCCAACGTTGGAAGGGTGGTTTGCCACTATCATACAAGATGTCTAACGACATACAACCTCGTGTCATCATAAGACAGGGATGTGCTCATCCACTTGCTGAGTATATATACGAGCACTACCTATATAATCTTGGTGTTTGTTTGAAGTATAATTCTCAGTTAGATACAGTGGAGATAATGATAAGTCAAGAGAAGACTCACCATTGGGAAGAATATGATAGTAATCTTCTCGTTTTTCTTTGGGGTCTATTGGGTCAACCAAGGATAATTCTGTGGCCATATGATATCTATCATAACCTAGACGCGTGGCCTCCCATGTACGAAAGTTTCCTTGAGCACTTCCCAAATATTCTAATTTCTAAAACAGTTTTGACTATACCTTTATGTAAGGTGTCATTGTGAGGTGATGTCCACGGTTGGAACATGAGTCACATTTGGTATATATTTGTATCCAAACTCACAGCATATGTGTTGTTGTATTTTACACGACAATTGTTGTAATAAAGTTGTAGTTGTTTTCTGTACCATGTATTTGACGACTCAGAATGGGTTGGATGGAATGGACCTATTTTGGGGTCGTCACAAGTAGAGTTATTCATATGTTAACAAGATGTAGTCACCTAGCTTAGCTGGTAGAATAGTAAATAGCTAATTGTTAAATGAATGGATGGGTTTCACTGTTTGATAATCCCTTTCAAATAAATAAAATAGAGCAGAAGAGGAGAGTAACTATATCATTAAAATTAATTTGAAATTTAAAATTTAAAATTATATTTACTCCGTCTTATAATAAACGTTTTAATTTGATTTTAGTGATCAAATTGATCATTTTTAAAATAAATAATTAAAAATATTCATATAAAATTTTTAATTACAAAACTTGTCATTATCAGTACATTATTCGTAGTTTATTATGATCATAATATTTAAGTAAATCTTGAATTTTTTTTAAAGATTTATTAATTTAAAAAAATGTTAATTTGATCAAAAAAGTTAAATTAGGTCGTTTATTATGAGATGGGGGAATACTATTTTCCTAGGATTGAGTTATCTAAAATAGCATAGGGTCACCATCCGGGTGCACTACAGGAGAGAGAGACCTAGCAGAAGAAGCATGCTAGTGATGGACCTTTCAAGAAACAACGAGTTCACTTAGACCTTGGAAGCCTTTTGAACCAACACGTTGAATATAAATTGTATATGTATAAGCTTTTTGATATTGGGATATATGCATGTCCGAAACTCATATTGCAATCTGCCAAGTAACGAGATGTGTCTGCTAATTGTAGAGGTAAATAAATGAGATTATAACACGTGTGACATTCTTCAGATTTGGTCCCTACATAATACAAGTTATGAGTCCGCATATTTAATTTGATGATGATATGTTTAAAGTATATTTATTCAGTAATTTTTGTAAAATCCTTAATGAAATCGTAATGTACAAAAACTTAAAGTAAAAAATATCAAATATGTTAGGTTGATCTTATAAAGTTAAAATGATGTATAGATGATAGGATATAAATGATCGTAATGTATTGTTAAAAGATAAGCTACACTGCCTAATCGTAAAATGAAAAGCAGAATAAGCTATCTGTTCGCAAATCATTTAGCAGGTGATCATAGAGCCTGCATTCCCATCGTATGGTTCACTCAAGATCATATAATGAACAACAGATCGCAAAGTGAATAGATATTTGCAGTGTTTGGAGTCGTGTTGGGTATTTATAATTATTCGTGAGACTTAACCCACTATTTTAACTGAGGATACATAACCGTTGGACCAAGTTTTTGAATAATTACATTAAAGTTTTTTCTTTCAAGTAAAACTTCATCTTCTAATATTTACCCAAAAGAAATAAATATATATATAAATACTATAAAATAATATGTATTAATAGGAGAAATTTAATTTATATTCTCTCAATCCTCAAATGTACGACTTAAATATATTTTGTACATAAAATAGGTAACAATTTTTCTCTAATTGTATCCATAAAATGTGTTCTATTAAAAAAACATACAAATTTTACGTGTGTGTGTGTGTGTATATATATATATATATATATATATATATATATACTCCTACTTTGTTGATTTTTATTTTAATAGAGGAAATGATGCAAATTTATATACTACCAAAAATAAATAAAATTTGAATATTGTTAGAAAACAAAATTTTGGCAAATGGGAAGAGAGTATAATCTTCTTGTAGAATGCAGTATTGTAGCTCATCCTTCTTGCAACTAATTGTTCGCCTCATACAATAATATCACATGTTCCATGTACCATTCCAATTCAAATGAGACAATGTTGTCAAAACTATATGACCTCTGATAAATGAAAAGATAGTCCGTCATCAAGGAAGCCAATGAACACAACAGATGTTAACGTTGCTTTAGAGTGTGTTAATAACAATTTAAGCAATTAACTGTCACTAAACTTCTATCCTATTAAAAATATAAACATAAATTATTATTTTTTGTAAATGTTTCCCTTTTGGAAGACTACATATAGACAGACACACAAAGGGAGGGAAATTTTATTAAGACAAAGAAAGAGTATACTTAAACAAGGAGTTCAGAAAGTTCCATCTCATTGGAACTTTTTTCTTGTGTATCAGGCTTATGGAAACCTACAAAGTTCATTCCCAACCATTGTCATGACCAACATACATATCTAGGTCTGTTTTGGCCAGAGCTCGAGGCTTTCCGAGTATCAAGCTATTCAAGTTAATGAGATTGCTCCTCGACCTTATCTCCAAGTGTCTGGATCAGCCAACCTCAATGATTTTTCAACTGAGTCTCTTGCTACCATGGCAGCATCTATTGTTTCATCTTTGAATTTAAGTTTATTCTTTAGATCCAACCACTGCTTGCTTCGCCTCTTCAAGTTCATGTAGGACAGCTAATAACTGCAAGAATGTTAAAAAACACATTGTTAACTCAAAATCGGAATGGGGTACCATAGAGGTTCAGAAATCAACATAGTACACATATATGATCTGAATTCATTTTTTGTGGGTGCTTTTATAAACTTCCGTGTAAGAATTATATTTTTATAGCCATATTTACAAGTTTTTAAGTACATGGTCTATCTTAAAGAGTAATATAAAAAGAATACAATGTAAAATGCTTTAGACTTGCAAACTAAGTGCTACAATGCCAAAATTCATAAGGCTGCCTTTGGTTTGCAACTCTGATGACATCTGAGAGTATATGAACTTCTCATGATGTGAAAAGATAAATATTCAATTCAAATAAATGAAAATCCTAAATTGATCTTTACTACTTCTATCAAAGAAAAAATCACGCAAAGTTGTCCTATATATCATACTCTTTAAGTAAATGCTCTTTTAAGATAATGACATTTCTAGTCAGATTGTGTTATAAGAAGTTAAATTCCAATTTATCCTTCATGAAGTGATGAAATATCAATTTTACTGTTAGATCCTACCGAGTTGAACAATAATCAGAGCAGTCAGATAATACTGTTATTATTTTATTTATTTATATAGCTAAAATGTGCAACAAAAAGTCAACAAAGTCGTGAAACCTATAGAAACATTGCTTATTCAATAAAGCAAAAGAGAACATAAAAGCCTCAAATCAACGCTGAAAGACTACAAAGAAAACCTCAGGCTCCCAACAACATTCACCGGACTCATAGGTCAATAACATCCAAGCTTCACTATGTGTCAATGTCTAAACATATAAAGAACAAATAAGTATCCTTCCAAGAGGTGTAAAAATGTGAAATAGATAGCCTTAAACCCCTAATACACATTTGATGACTCGTAGGTCTTGCTATTTCACTTTTTATCTTTTACTTTATCAGAAATTAAGAACATATTTAATTTATCAGGACAATCACAACTCTTTTTATCTAAAGTACTTACTATCGATCAGCTCATATTCCATTCGAGGAAAAACATGTTGGAGTAGTTCTATTGTTGATGGACGATCTGATGTACTTAGGGACATCAAGGGTCGTAATAAAGATTCCTGTTCTGGAAATCCAACAACCCAATCAGAAGGAAGTTCTCCCTTCTGCTTCATATCAGATAGGACAACGTGTCACTCCATTGCTGTGCTGAATGGGTGTAAGAGCTCAAGAAATACAATTCCAAAGTTGCATGTTTGCCTGCCAAAACGGACCAATGAGATTATGGGAAGCAGAACAGATGTTCACAAGTGGTTAAAGTTATTCAGAAATGCTGGAGTAACCGAATAGACACACTTCAAATCAACAAAAGACAGACCTTCTCGTTTATCTTTGGCCACCCTTGCTCAATTTCTGGTGCAGTAAAAAAATATGTACCAACCCCCCAGTACCATTAACTGACTCCTGTTGTCTCTGCAGGATCTAGATCCTGATCTAGTTGCTCCAGCTTCAAGAACTTAGCTGAAAGACACTGGAGAAGAAACATTATTTCAAGTGTTGAGAACTTCTTATCTTCATTTCTCCAGTCTGCATTTCAACTAATATGCATAAAAGAAACCAAAGTGATGCACTCCAATGAGCAAGTGACTATTTTCCAGAAACAGCGAAAGGAAAATGCAGCCAAGCTTACCTGAAGAACAATTTATATCTAGTAAAACCAAATAAAAAGGACAATGTATACCTTTTCATTTTTCCCATAGTTGATATACCTATGTAATTATTTTGAGCCTGCTCTTGATCTTAGAAATTAAATAAGATTCTCATAAACAAAAGGACTTGTTTCTCAAGAGAATCTAACCAAGACTTGTATACACCAGAAAATGTCTTTATTCACAACTGTGTATAATATAGCCTGGAGCTTGTATCAAGAAAATAATGAGTTAGCTGCACCCACAATTATTGCTAAAAATATTAAAACAAGTTATTCATAAGAAGAATATAAATAACGGAAAAGCTTGGACCAGGTAAAGAACTGAAGATAGCAGAGAAGATCAATAAAATTTTATGATTCTCTCTTTTTCACTCCTTTTATGTTATATATGAATATAAAAAATAAATGAAACACAGGTTTATCAATTGATAAATCCACCTCAGATGAACCATGCCAAATACAATGGGTGGTCTGACTTGAAAAGAGTTGCACCATTTGTTTCTGAGTTAACTCAGTACTCTAATCTCGATCTATAAACATTATACTAAAAGCTATGTATTGCTGTACACAATACCAAGAAGCATTTTTAAAAAGATAAAGAAAAAGAGTTTATTAGAAAGGTGGAAGAATTAATATAGGAGGATGAGATCCTCCAGAAAAGGAGAAGAAGAAGACTGAAAACTCTTATAACAGGGAAGCATCTCCTTATAACAGGGCAACCATTCAATCTTCATATGCAGAGAAAGGCAATCAAGCATATGCAGAGAAAGACAACCAAGCATATGCAGAGAAAGAAAATCAAGAATATATTATCAATTTAATAAAGAGTGGAACCTTTATATTATCAAAACAAGTACTCCAAATTCGAATTTACAATCTCAGACCATTCATGACTTCTAATCACTATACCAAATGTGAAATGTATGTAGACCCTAAACCTTCCCTCTACATTTTGGACCCAAAAAAACTTGAACAAATTTGACGCGTTTTAGACGCAGATCGGATGATTATTGAACACGTTTTTGACGCGGTTTGGACACGAATTGGACATATATTGGACGCGGATTGAACGCGTTTTGGAGGCGAATTTGTCGTGTTTTGGACGCGGATTGGACGCGTTTTGAAATGTGGGGAGAAATGAAATGTTACTTGAAAATAGGATCTGTGTAAAGAGAGCACCTTTTTTTTCTTTTCTTTTTTAAAAAAGGGCTTTCAGCAATTCAGCTGGAGACTGAATGATGAATACACTGTACAAAAGGTAATTTTGAGTTACAATTTGATTTACTTTTAAATTTTTTGTTACACTACTGGATATCATGACTCCAAGTTGCTGATATAATGACTGAAATTTCTTGTTTTCCTTTTTTTTATTTTAAGGATCATGAATTGTAATTAAGATCAGTTCCTGATGAAATATAATGACTGAAATTTCCAGTTGCTGATAATGTAATTTAGCATAGCATTCACTCATGTAGAAGTAAAACCAAACCGCTGGTATACTGCTCCAATATTCACTCGATCATCAATTTGTATAACTAACTAACTAACTAACTAGAAAGACTTGCATATTTGGATCAAACACACAACTCATCGTCAAAATCAAGGAACAAGAATAATAGATTTTCATTCATTCATGCATTTAAAACTCCAAGTACCAAACAACGATGAAGATTAGCAGAAACTGAGACTATACCGCCGAACCGAACGAAGCAGCAACAGAAGAAACTGGCTAAAAATGTTAAAACAACATAAAATATAAGATTTACCGCAAGGGAACCAGAAAACCGGAGAGAGCCCAAATCCAAATCCGAGAGTCCACCCGACCCAGGACCCGACTGCACGAACTATAAAATTACCAAAAGGTAACTGCACGAACTGTAATTCTTTCCCGTATAGCAGAGAAGACGAACCGTACCGGAAGAAAATCGGCAACTTAATCATCGCCAACTTGACCTTGCTTCCCCAACAAAGGCCAAACCAGTTGTGGCTATAAAGCGCCTTACCTATGATAAAATACAAAAAAAAACGAGCTCAAGGCCTCTGCTTTAACTGCGACAACAAATTCACTCTGTGACACAAGTGTCGAAGACCCCAGATCTTGTTGCTGGAAGTAGAAGTTTGTTCAAGCAAAGAAGATAAAGAGAATCACGTAGCCAATGAACCTTGAGGACAAGGTTCCGCTGAAAGAGGCCGGTATTGACAAGTAGCAAAAGTCGGTTAGAGACTTGGTCTTTTTGTTAGCTATTGTCTTACTTTGTGAATAAGTGGTAGTAGTGGAGTTCTTGTGGAGTCCTTAATTCTAGTAGCTGTGGCTCATGTGGTAGTAGTGGAGTTCTTAATTCTAGTAGTTGTGGCCCATAAGCTTAAGAGAGTAGTTTACTTTTATGTATTTAAATCTTCCGTTAGTAGAAGAGGAAAATAAGAAATCATTTATTATAAAACCTTGCGGTACTTTCTCACCCGAAAAGAAAACATCATTTATCATTTTGAAGCTTTAATTGGGACCTACCAACAATATTATCATTCATTCCAAGGACCACATATTAACGGGATTTGTTCTACTACTACACCCCTCCCTTGTTGTATATGTTGGATGTAGCCCTTTGGTAGAGAGTTCCTCATTGAAGAGGAGTACTAAAGTAATTAATACTATTTTTTTCGTTTAGAAAACAACATACTACGTACGTACGGCTTGTTTGATCATTAACAAAATCATGGTTAAATTAAATTCTAGTAGTTACTAGATTTTACATTTCCTCCTGTGCTCTCCTCCACTCCAATCAAAGGAATAGTGGTGTTCTAGTCTTTCTTCTCCTATCGAGGAAGGTGTTTGAAGAAACCAAAGAACCAACACCCAAACACACGATCCATATCCCTATGTGAACCGCCCAACTCACTCCTTCCGTCTCTATGTCCTCTGTATCTTCTTCTTCTTCTTCTTCTTCTTCTTCCTCCTCCTCGTCAACAGTATGCTGCAGCTGAATTATCTCAAGCTGGGCTTGCTTAATAATACTCTTCAGAGCACTAGCCTGCTTATAGCAGATTATACCTCAGCCAAAGAGACAAAAATTTAAGACCTTACAAGTTAAGAGCCTAAGACACACTTACCAAAGTAGATATTTCGTTGTCCTCTGTCACCAGAGTACATGCCTTATCATTTGAAGCTGCCACTTTTCCATCCCCAAGATGATTACGAAATTTATAATCAAAACCACCCTCTTTTAATCCATTTTCTGCAACTTAAAAAAGTTCATTGGTTTTGGATGACAAATCTGTTGATATTTTTATTGATAACGCACTTCTTAATAAGGCTCCAATATGCTCTTTTTCCTGGATTAGTTGAGTCACCGTTTGATTTAGCCTATTTACTTCACGTCTCCTTTCACACCTCTGCTTTTGCTGGATGAGACTAAGGATAGAATAAATGAATCGCATCTCCATCAAAATCAGCACTAAGTGGCGCACAGATCAGGGGATTGATATACCGTCATGAACATATACCAATAACGCTTGAAGGGAACGCTTGTGGGTAGTGGGTTTTGAACCTTCCCTTAATGAGTATGTAGATGAACCATCCCTATATGTTAAGCACAATTTTTCGTCAACCAACTTTTGCAGATATGACATATTGTGCTGACTCACTTTCTCCTCAAAAGTAATTCTCTGAGCTATTTCAAAAGGCAAACCAATTTCACCCACCCCTTTATATGGATCACTAGTTATAATACTACGAGAGGAAAACCCAAAAGCTAAACAAAGTTCTCATCTTCTCTAGCCATACTTTTGTAGAAGAATCGTTTGGTTCTCTTTTTATCCCGAAACATCCATCCACATCACGAGATACCTTATAAAAGTTAATGTTTGAATCAGCGAGAGGTAGGACAGTTAATTAACATACATACTTATAACTTGGATGATATAACTTATATATGACATACATTCTATGGGGACAATCTAATTATACACTACAGTAAGCAATACTAACACATATTTCCTCAAGTCGAGCAAAATCTAAACCATCTTGCCAACACACACCTTGTCCGAGAAAATAAATGCATATAACAAAATGACAATGAGTAAATAAAAATATCATTTGAAGAAGCATTAAGGACCTTTCCTCTCAAATTTGTCCGAGTGATCCTACTCGTACAACAAGTTTAGTTTAGCAAGTCGTATGAGTACCTTAGCAGTACCCCTAGCTTGAAGGTACTGAGTAACTATTGCTCGCAAATCATTAGCTTCAATTTCATGGGATTCAAAATTTGGTGTCCCAGACCTTTTACTTTTGATAATCTCAATTTGCTTCGGCACTTTCTTTAGAACTTCTATAGAATGATCCAAAATAGATATTATCAAAATAATGGTCAAAATAGAAACAGTACTAGGTCAAACCTAAGAGTCATGTATGAAAAGAATGATTAACTAAAGAAATGAAGCTAGTTCCATCCAAGATGTTCGGCACAGACAAACAGTATGGAGGAAGTTGTAAATATTGCAAGATATACCCATCTTGAGGTAAGAATCCTTTCCCAACAAGTTTTTTCCTAGTCTCATCAGGAATCTTGCTCAGAATTACCATGATCTGGTCATTGTCGAGGGTATAAAAATTAAATAACAATGACAATGTTGAACTTGATATTCTACAATTTGGACTTATCGATATATAAATTTATACGCTTAGACCAAGACAGCATCCTGCTAGTCTCCTTCAATTCATAAGATCGAATGTCCAAATGCAAAAAAGTCTTTTACCAATATCCAACCACCAGGAATCGTAATCTCAGAATTAACAAATGTTTACATTTGTAATCAAAGAATAGGAGGCAGAGAAGTAGTAATGGAATACAAAGACGAGTATAACGTTCTAAACTGAAACGAGACTTCAAGTTTCAATCTTAAACATTAGGAGTTCAAACGAAACAGCTCGAGCTCTGCTCATATAAAACTTGTTCGAAACTCATTTATTTAACAAATGAACGAACTTAATAAGTGAAGCTTGAGTTTGACACACTCAACTCTATAAGGATCACGAGCTTATATATATATATATATATATATATATATATATATATATATATATATGTGTGTGTGTGTGTGCGTGTGTATATACAGACATACACACACCCATACACATATATCTTCCACACCTTTAATCTAAGAAAACAACTTCAATTAAAATAAAATAAAAAGAATTAGAAAAAGGATTCATCCGGAGAAAATCAAATAGAAAAGTAGCATCGGGATAAAAAGTTCACCTTAAATTTGTCACTAGTTAATAAGCCATAGCCAAAAGCTCAACTAAAATGCGAAGGAAGATAATAGATACCTACTTACCTCGATCATGAATACAAGTGTTGGAAGTTAACGGCTTATATTTACGATGCTACTTCGAATTTTCCACATCGTAAGACCCGATTGATATATTTTAATTCACAAGTTAGCGAAAAAGAAACCCAACGGACAGGAAACGTTCAAATACCGTAGGGAACCCATATAACCTGAGAGAAACCGAATGCCCGTCACAAAATGGATCTCCGACCCGAATTGTACGAACTGTAAAATCACCAAACTGTAACTGTACGAACTGTAAATGGGCTCCGAACAGGAGGGAGAGGGGTAACTGTAGGCAAAAGAAAGCAACGCGTTTTGGCGCGTCAGACCTCCGATCTGGTCGCGTCGTCTCCGGCTATCGTCCCTGTAAGTTTGCGCTGCCATTGGATACCTGAACATTATGATATTTCCGAGGAGTTGATCTGCCCGGTAATTTTTTTTTGGCATGAAGGTTCGCGGTCAGTAAACATAAGAGTTCCCAACTTAAATTAAATCAAATTACGTGGGTGATACTAGACTCCCCAAAAAGCGTGTGTGCAATTTCGTACTTCCGTCACTGTTTTCATGCTAAGATCCTCCTCCTCAACCTCCCAATCAGGCCGCCTAGGAGCCACCACAAGTGCTAACCTCCCCGGACTAAACTTGAGTACTAGCCATACAATTCATTTTATATCCCCAGCACTACCACTATCTCAACTTCTCAATGGGGAATGGAGGGGTTAAAGGTATCATACTCTATGCACTGCATCAATGGCGGAAAACCTTTCATTTCATTTCCTACTTCAACTTTACTTCCTAAATTTCGTCCAAAATCCTACCTTTCCCTTTCTACAGTTCCATTTTTCTTTCCTTTTCTTTTCTTGAATGTTGTAGATATTTATGTTACTGTATTATCATATTCTTGCTCAAAATCCATATTCATCATTTGGTGTAATTACAGTACTTACTCAATTTGCTAGACTACTTTTTTGGTGGTGGTTGTTTCTACATAATAGTTTTTTTGGTATGAAGTTAGATTTTAAATTTCATTATCAAAAATGAAGAACATTTCACACCAAAAGATCACAATCAACAAATTCTGCCTCTTTTATTGGTGAATTTCTTTTCATTGATGCCTTTAGATGGAATTGAAGAAGGAAATATGAAAGCTCTTTTTTTTTTCTTTTTTTTATCTATAATGGTTTTTTAACAAAAACTTTTAAACAATTTTGCTCTTCTGTTAACTTTTTTAGCCAAATAGATAAAAGTGCAAATGGTCAAAAAATATTTAAAAAGCACTCTTCCAAAACATAACCCAAATTGCATATTATTTCTTTTGATTCCCTTTAGTTTTCCAATCCCATTGAGTGCTTAGCCTCAGTATGATTAACTTTCCATTCAATGGAACCATTTAGGAGTGGCATACACAGGTGTTTTGATGACACAATGTTTTAAGCCTGATATAAGATTAAGCACGCAGCTGGGGAATATTTTTTTCTTGGTTCAACGGTAAGGATATCCTCGAACCAACTCACAACTGGGGAATGACAAAAGCATAACTTTTAGATAAGAAAGGAGATGCTATATTACAAATAAACATACTAGAACATTTACAATAGGGTTACAACTACATCAAACTTATATGATGAACTAGTGAACCTCAAATGAACTGAAACAATTTTGCTTTGCAAGTAACCTTCTGCCGAGATGTGAATTTAAAGAAAATGCATGGTGAAACAAAAATGGTAGAATTAGAACTAAACCCATTCAAGAGATGCTATATGCAACCGCAAATAGGGAGAAAAAATTTCTAGGAACCTGGATCCATACATGTAACACCCCCTTCCCGCAAAGGAAAGGGAGGTCACGTGCGAAGCATAACAAACTTCAAAATAAGTAAACAGAGCACTAATAACTTCAAAATATTAATAATGATATCCATATATGAAGTACTAAATACAATTCTCCAACTAGAGTCAAAATAATCAAAACTTAAAATTCGAATCAACCTAGATGGTCAAAGGCAACACTCTCATCATACTAGCCCTGAATCACCCCTGCAAACCTGCCGGAAGAAAAACACAGCATGAGCCAATTGCCCAGTACGGATACAGATATAAAACTGATATACGAAAATAACTAAGACAAAATACTGAACAAAGCCTCAAGTGTAAATACTGATGAAAATATAATCTCCAAAGATCTGAATGAAATATATCTGAATCAATAGAATTGACGAAACAATAAAAGAATAAAGAAATAACGAACTGAAGTAACTAACTCAATGAATTAAACTGAACAGAAACAAACAAAACTAATACAATAAAATAATAGGCTGAAACAAATGGCTGGGGTTATTTCATACGGAATGAGCTCAGAAATATACATTGTCACACAGGAAAGTCAAAACAATACCACAAAGGCAAGTCAAAATAATGCCACAGAGTCAACCAAAATAATGCCACACAGGCAAATCACACATTGAACCGCGAATCCAAATGTATGCAATTCGGATAAGTGTGTTTGACACAACATCACAAATCCGCAGAACAGAAAACTAGGATTAACACATACGTCTCCCACAACAAAACACCAAATGACCCACTTCCTCCGGAGCCCAAAACGGAGAAGCCGTGGACTAATCACACCGCCACGAAAAGTGTCATGCCTCTCGTGCCAAGACGACATGCCTGTGGTACCCCCACAGGTGGTTATAGCTCAGGTATACCCTACGATATATTCTAACAAAAATATCATGTCACAACACATGCGACATAATACCATAAAAATAGGTATCGTGTCACAACACATGCGACATAATACCAATAAAAAAAGATACTGTGTCACAAAACATGCGACACAATATCCACAAAATGGGGTTCTAATATATATGTTGAACCGGATCAAATTATAATGTCTCCAAAAGAAGGTAACAACATATATCGCTCTACAAATATCAAAATAAATACTAGACATAATATCAAAGGGTACAAGTACGAGTCCAATGTGTCAACTCCAAAATGAAACAAATATATGAATTTCACAAGAAATAATTATGTGAAATAATAACAGAATTCGAAACGAGAAACAAAACGAACAAATCAAATTTAACAAAAGTATCGCTGAAAGAGTACGAAATCCGTACCTGAGTTAAGCAACGTCATACCCAAAATTATAATCCGAATATAACTAGTTAAATTTCTTCTGTCCGAACTAATTAAACAAAATAATAAATAAGTATAATTAGTGAATTATTATTATTACCCAAAATATATTCCAAATATAACTTGTTAAATTCTCTCCGTCTGATTTAATAAAATAAAATTTTTATTATAAATCTAACCCTTACTAACATCACACAGTTAAATTATTATAAAGTAACTTTTATAATTTTATCAACCAATTAATTAATTAAAATTATATACACTGTTTTTAATCATTTTTTTTAGACCAATCAATAATTCTATTATATATATATATATATATATATATATATATATATATATATATATATGTGTGCCATGAATACTGTTAACAGTAGGCTAAAGAAAAGTTTCGATTTTTTTTTTGACTCATTATTATTATTATAAAATAATATAAAACAACTAAACACACTGCCTTCCGTTTTCTTTCAATTTATAAGCAGCCTAAATTTCCATATAGTCTATGATTACAATACACAACAAATATACCTACCTTATTAATTAATTACAAATCTAAAGTTACATAACTAGTATAAAACTTTAAACTATTCATTGCATAAAGGTTTCTCCTGAATGATATATACTCCCTTGAATTCATAAAATATTTAAACTCATTAAGTGTACTGATCATCTATGCAAATAAAAAAAAAACTATTATACATATACTGTTAATCAAAGGTACTTGCCTGATAAAGAATAAAAGTGTTCCTTCTCTCTCGCAGAGCAGCCGCCACTTCCTTTTTCTTTTCAGCGGCTTCTTTTTCTTTTCTTTTTGATTCATATCACATGTATGATTAGGTTTTAGTATTTATTTATTATTATTTATCTTATTTATTCTCCTAATTATAATAAAATTAATATTACCCACATTTAATTAAATTAAGCCCAAATAAATTTTAAGGCCCAAATTGCACTAAATTAATTTACTCATCTGTTATTAATATTTAGCAGCCCACATAATTTAAATAAAACTTGACCCAACATAAGAAAAGCCCAATTTTACTAAGTTAATTTATTCATCCCTTATTAAATAACAAGTTTGACTCAAATAAAATACAAAGTGCAGCATCCTTTTGTGAGCTAGCATATAAAGTGTTTTATCCATGCAATACATGCAATAACCCATGCAAACTAATATATATTTATATAATTAATATGCACAAAAATATTTGATTTAACATGACCCAATTAGATTATAAACCAATATAAAATCAACTTAGCCCATATAAATATTGTCATCATTAAAACCTTAGAGTATATATATATATTACTAACAATAATATGTACATCTACTTAACAATAATAGATGTCTGTGGTCTTTGTACTGACTTCTTGAGATCGAGGTCCATTTATGAGGTACTTGTCAACACTTGTTCACAAGCTTCGCACACTTATACTAGAGTAGATATCGGGTTCTGGATGTTCTCATGCTGCTGTTTCATTTTTATTTGCTGCAGGATTTACGAACCCAAAAGATTACCCCAAATCTTTATGTTTTCAACAGTCTGATGAATTATATATATGCTATACCAATTGGCGTGTATTGGAGATGTTTTTAGGAATTGGTATAATTAAGGAGTCTTTTTCAAAAGTTGGAACATCAGTTTTTGTTGGACTCT
Source organism: Panax notoginseng (assembly GCA_016801055.1). NCBI lineage: Eukaryota > Viridiplantae > Streptophyta > Magnoliopsida > Apiales > Araliaceae > Panax > Panax notoginseng. Next base: position 227,711,230 of record CM029016.1, read on the forward strand.
TGCTTCTAAAGTTGCTGTTATGAAGGGATCTTGTTAACAGTCAAAAGGACTCCTTCAGCTAGTCTTTTTATTTTATTTAACTACTTCCCTTATCTACTGAGGTTGTTTTATGCTAACGTTCATCTTATATTTTAAAAGTAATAGCCGTACGTTGCTGGATGAATTGGAACGTTATCATAACCGTTGCTCTCTTCTTTATATATTCTGTGTTGCTCGGCTTCAAAAAAAGCACAAGACTACAGGACATAAATTCTTCAAGAAAGCTTCCAAGATACACAAATTATCATCTCACTCTTTTAGTCTTGGGTTACAGTGCTCGTTTATTTCTTCTTTCATATCTATTGTAACCATAGTACAAGTCTAGGTTGGCTTGGGGTTTTTTATTATAATAATATTCAGTCTGTACAACGAAGCTATCAAAGTCTCAGAGGTGAGAGGTGTTGCAGAGGTGCAAAGGGGGCAGAGGTGTCCAAGTGATCGTCGTTGTAACAGGGAGTTTTTATTTACTTTGTAATTGCTGAGTATTATTTTAATAAAGTGAGTCTCCAATCCTAGTTGGGATTGGACGTGGATTAGGCTACTAGACTAGAGGATAGGGGCTGAACCACGTAAAAATCTCGGTGTGATTTACTTTTCTTGTGCTTCTGTTTTTGAGTTTTATAGTCTGCCGATTTTATTTTTAGTTGGAAAAGTTTTATACTAAAACGGACAGGTATTAGCTGTCCGTTTATAACTGTCTAAGAACATAACTACTACGGACAAGGTTAGACCGTCCGATTATAGCCTGTTATAGTATACTTTAAAAATTGGTCACTGAAAATCACTTCTGAGTATTTACACCTATTCACCCCCCCTCTAGGTGTGCTATTTTACAGAATTACATTTGGTATCAGAGCAAGGCTCTACTAATATTGATCTTTGCAGGTCGTAGGGAAAGATCCTATGGCACACCTCAATTTTCAAGAAGGTCAATCCACAAGTCGACCACCTTTGTTGCTCGGAAGTGAAAACTTCAACTTTTGGAAGTTTAGAATGATGATCTATCTCAAACGAGACCCATGGGAATGGTGGGTTGTTCAAAATGGCCCTGTCATTCCAAGAAATGATGATGGAAACCCTAAGACTCTCATGGAAATGGATTCAAATGAATCATACATGGTATCCTACGACTCCAAAGCCATGAACACACTACTAAGTGAGATGATTCAAGCTGAAATTGACAAAGTTTCTGCATGCACCACTGCTAAAGAAATATGGGATACAATCATCATGAGCCATGAGGGAACTACTAAGGTAAAAGAAGTCAAATTAAGTATGCTAATGCAAGATTATGAGCTTTTCAGGTTAGAGAAGAATGAATCTATCAAAAAAGCTCAAGCTAGATTCCTCACTCTTATGAACTCTCTAAGTATGCTCGGCCGGAAAATTGATCAAAGGGAGATAAATAGAAAGATACTTAGAGTCATGCCCAAACGGTTCGCACCAAAAGTTACAACTCTTCAAGACTCAACTACAATCAGCACGATGGAAACTCTAACTCTATTTGGAGAACTTGAAGAATTCGAAAATCAACTAAAGAGGTATGATGAAGAAGATGAAGGACCTAAAAGGAAGACCTTAGCTCTTCAAGTTGAAAGCTACATAGAAGGTGATGATGAAGACTCCGATGAAGAAATAGCTATGATGTCCCGAAAATTAAAAGAGCTGATTAGAAAGAAGAATAAATCAAAGTTTCAAGGCAAGACATTCAACAACAAGAAAGACGCACAGCAAAAGTCACAAGAAGATACCTGTTTTGAATGTGGAAGGCCCGGACATTTCAAGAGAGACTGTTTCCAATTAAAAAGGAAGAACAAAGCAAGCAATTCAAAAGAAAAGGCATTAATGACATGGAGCGATGATGAGTCCTATCATGAAGAGCAAGAAGATGAAACTGCTCAACTGTGTTTCACTGGATTATGCAATCAAGAATCATCCGAGGTAAACTCTGAACTTGGTGATATTACTATTTCTGATTATCTAGTTTTAAAGAATGAAAATATTCGTATTAAAGAGAAAAATGCTCATTTAAAAAATTGGATAAATGATTTAATGAAAGAGGTAGAAACATTAATTGAAGAAAAACAAGAAATAGTTAAAGAATGCACATCAAGTGAAGTATCTAAGTTAAATGCTAAAATTGATTATCTTGATAACTATAATAAAATTCTATACAATCGTGCAAACAAATTAAATGAAGAATTTAATGATCTTAAAAAGGAAAATGATGTTTTAAAAGAAAGTTTGAAAATGAGAGATACTTGTATTGATGCTTTTAATGATGGAAAAATATTAAACATGCAAAATAATAATGAGGAAGAAATAATTTCATTGAAAAAGGATCTTGCAAAATTTGTTCAAGGGGAAGAGAATTTAAATATAATGTTAGGTACTCAAAGGTCAAGTCTAGATAAACAAGGAATTGGGTACAATCCTGTTAAGAACATTACAAACACTACTAATAAAATTAGAGTAATAAATAATAAACCAAGGAACAAGCTTCTTTATTGCTCACCTTTTGTTACTTGCAAAAATTGTGGTTTAAAAGGACATTTTGATACAAACTGTAATGAAATTAAAATAAAACAAGTGTGGGTAAAGAAAAGAGATTTAATTGCTACTAACAATACCGGACCCAAATAGATTTGGGTACCAAAACGATGAGCTACTTTTCTGTTTTGTAGGTGTGTTTAAAAGCTAAAGTACCATCACATAAATGGGTGCTAGATAATGGATGTTCTAGACACATGACGGGTGATAGTACTAAATTCATCTCACTGACTACTAAGAAGGGAGGAACTGTTACCTTTGGAGACAACACCACATGTCAAATCGTCGGTAAAGGTAAAATTGGAAATGATAAAGTTTTCATTGATAATGTTCATTGTGTTGAAGGATTAAAATATAATTTAATTAGTGTAAGTCAACTAATGGATAGTGGACATAAAGTAATTTTTGAAAAAGATAAATGTGCTATTATTCATGCTTCTCACAATGTTCCTTTAATTGCTCAAAGGGAAGGTAATATTTATACAATTAATTTTGAAAATCAAAATGAAGATATTTGTCTAACTGCTATTCAAGATCAAACTATTCTGTGGCATAGAAGGTTAGGACATGTGCATATGGAATTGATTAACAAATTAGCTACCAAGAACCTTGTCAAAGGATTGCCAAAGCTAAAATATGAAAAGACAGGAATTTGTAATGCATGTCAGTTAGGTAAGCAAGCAAGAAATTCCTTTATCAGCAAAAATCAGGTATCAACTTCTTTACCTCTTCAATTATTGCACCTTGATTTGTTTGGACCCGAGAGATATGCTAGCTTAGGAAAAAATCATTATGCTTTTGTTATTGTTGATGATTTTTCAAGATTTACATGGGTTTTATTTTTGAAAACTAAAGACCAAGCTTTTGCAGAATTTGAAAAACTTATAAAGAATGTTGAAACAAAACACAGCCTCAAGCTAATTGGTATTCGGAGTGACCGTGGTGGTGAATTTGGAAAATACTTTATACCATATTGCAGTGAGAAAGGTGTTACACATGAATTTTCTGCACCAAGAACACCACAACAAAATGGTGTAGTGGAACGCAAAAATCGTACTCTTCAAAAAACTGCAAGAACGTTACTTCAAGAAAGTAAATTGCCTAAAAAATTTTGGGCAGAGGCTGTAAATACTGCATGTTACATTCTAAATAGAGTATTGATTAGACCCATTTTATTGAAAACACCATATGAGTTACTAAACAAAAGGATTCCTAATATTAATTATTTTAAAGTGTTTGGTGCTAAATGTTTTGTTTTAAATACTAATAGTAATCTTGGAAAATTTGATGCAAAATCAACTGAATCTATTTTTCTTGGTTATTCAGTACATAGTAAGGCATATAGGGTTTATAATCTTGATAAATCAAAGGTTGAAGAGTCAGTGCATGTAATATTTGATGAATTTAACTATGGTACGTCGAAAGATGAGGATTCTGCAGGAAATAATAATTTGAGTCGTGAATGCCAAACTGCTAAATCCGGACAGCCTAAGCCGTCCGAATCAGAAGGAAAATCAGCTGAAATCAGACAGCCTAAGCCGTCCGAATCAGAAGGAAAGACAGTTGAAATCAGACAGCCTGACCCGTCCGTTTTAGTAGAAAACTCAGACATGAAGACACCTATAAACGGACAGCCAGACCCGTCCGATTTAGAAGAAAACTCAGACGAACATACTGATGTAGAATGTGACATACCACAGTTTGAATCCAACGAACAAATGACCACTGCAAAGCTTTCTAAATCAACTCGAACTGTGAGAAATCATCCTCCAAACTTGATTATTGGAAATCCTGACACTTGGATGAACACAAGAAGGAAAGCAAGGAATTATTGTGCATTTTCAGCCTTTCTTTCTCAAGTTGAACCAAAAAATGCCAAGGAAGCAATTCAAGATGAAAATTGGACAATCGCCATGCAGGAAGAGTTAAACCAATTTGAACGATGTCAGGTATGGGATCTTGTTAAGCCTCCTAAAAATGCATCTATTATTGGTACAAAACAGATTTTCAAAAACAAATTAGATGAAAATGGTGTTATAACAAGAAACAAAGCCAGATTGGTAGCTCAAGGCTATAATCAACAGGAAGGTATAGACTATGAAGAAACCTTTGCCCCTGTTGCAAGGTTGGAAGCTATAAGAATTTTATTAGCCTATGCATGCTTTAGACAATTTAAATTATATCAAATGGATGTGAAAAGTGCTTTTTTAAATGGTTACTTAAATGAAGAAGTATATGTTAAACAACCTCCCGGTTTCGAACATGAAAAATATCCACATCATGTGTTTAAATTAAAAAAGGCTTTGTATGGATTAAAACAAGCTCCAAGAGCTTGGTATGAAAGACTAAGCAAGTTTTTATTAAAAAGTGGTTTTAATCGCAGTAAGATTGACTCGACTCTTTTTATTAAAACCAAAAATAAAGATTTATTAATTGTTCAAATTTATGTGGATGACATAATTTTTGGAGCTACTACTAACTCTTTGTGTGAGTGGTTTTCCCAATGTATGCATAATGAGTTTGACATGAGCCTTATGGGCGAATTAAACTATTTCTTGGGGCTTCAAATCAAACAATCCATTGAAGGGATTCATATTCACCAATCCAAGTATGTAAAGGAGTTATTAAAGAGATTTGGTTTTGAAAATACCAAACCAAAGTCAACACCAATGAGTACTACCATCAAGCTTACTGCGGATGCTACAGGTAAAGATGTTGAAGTGACAATGTATCGAGGTATGATTGGTTGTTTACTTTATTTAACTGCATCAAGACCAGATATTATGTATATTGTATGCCTTTGTGCTAGATTTCAAGCTCTACCGAAAGAATCTCATCTTAAAGCGGTAAAAAGAATATTTAAATATTTATCTAGTACAATTAATTTTGGCTTATTCTATCCTGTATCTCCTAGCTTTGAATTAATTGGATATTCAGATGCAGATTATGCAGGGTGCCAAGTTGATAGAAAAAGCACAAGTGGTGCTTGTGAATTTTTAGGACAAAGCCTTGTGGCTTGGCACAGCAAAAAGCAAACATCAGTTGCCTTGTCTACTACGGAAGGTGAATATTTGGCGGCAGGTAGTTGTTGTTCACAAATTTTATGGATGATTCAAATTCTTCATGATTTTAATGTGATATGTGAAAATGTGCCTATTATGTGTGACAATACTAGTGCAATTGATATTTCAAAAAATCCTGTGCTTCATTCTCGTACTAAGCATATTGAAGTGAGACATCATTTTTTAAGAGATAATGTTACTAAAGGTATAATTAAATTAGTATTTGTCCCTACTGAACATCAATTGGCAGATATTTTTACAAAACTTTTAAGTGAAGAACGTTTTTGCACTTTGAGAAGAGAACTTGGAATGTTTTGGATATGTTTTAAATATTTTCGAATCTGGATATTTGAATATGTTGGTTTCTTCTTTACTGGCATACTTTAGGTCATATACATGCAACTAATATGTGATATTTGATATACATGCCATGCCATGTTGAAAGATTTTTTTTTGCCTAAATTAAGGGGGAGCCATATATTTAGGGGGAGTGTGCTATATATATATATATATTGTCATCATCAAAAAGGGGGAGAATGTTAGTAATATATATATACTCTAAGGTTTTAATGATGACAATATTTATATGGGCTAAGTTGATTTTATATTGGTTTATAATCTAATTGGGTCATGTTAAATCAAATATTTTTGTGCATATTAATTATATAAATATATATTAGTTTGCATGGGTTATTGCATGTATTGCATGGATAAAACACTTTATATGCTAGCTCACAAAAGGATGCTGCAGGTTATGAATTGGAGTATTTTAATATATATATATATATATATATATATATATATGTTATACCAATTGGCGTGTATTGGAGATGTTTTTAGGAATTGGTATAATTAAGGAGTCTTTTTCAAAAGTTGGAACATCAGTTTTTGTTGGACTCTTGCTTCTAAAATTGCTGTTATGAAGGGATCTTGTTAACAGTCAAAAGGACTCTTTCAACTAGTCTTTTTATTTTATTTAACTACTTCCCTTATCTACTGAGGTTGTTTTATGCTAACGTTCATCTTATATTTCAAAAGTAATAGCCGTACGTTGCTGGATGAATTGGAACGTTATCATAGCCGTTGCTCTCTTCTTTATATATTCTGTGTTGCTCGGCTTCAAAAAAAGCACAAGACTACAGGACATAAATTCTTCAAGAAAGCTTCCAAGATACACAAATTATCATCTCACTCTTTTAGTCTTGCGTTACAGTGCTCGTATATTTCTTCTTTCATATCTATTGTAACCATAGTACAAGTCTAGGTTGGCTTGGGGTTTTTTATTATAATAATATTCAGTCTGTACAACGAAGCTATCAAAGTCTCAGAGGTGAGAGGTGTTGCAGAGGTACAAAGGGGGCAGAGGTGTCCAAGTGATCGTCGTTGTAACAGGGAGTTTTTATTTACTTTGTAATTGCTGAGTATTATTTTAATAAAGTGAGTCTCCAATCCTAGTTGGGATTGGACGTGGATTAGGCTACTAGACTAGAGGATAGGGGCTGAACCACGTAAAAATCTCGGTGTGATTTACTTTTCTTGTGCTTCTGTTTTTGAGTTTTATAGTCTGCCGATTTTATTTTTAGTTGAAAAAGTTTTATACTAAAACGGACAGGTATTAGCTGTCCGTTTATAACTGTCTAAGAACATAACTAATACGGACAAGGTTAGACCGTCCGATTATAGCCTGTTATAGTATACTTTAAAAATTAGCCACTGGAAATCACTTCTGAGTATTTACACCTATTCACCCCCCTCTAGGTGTGCTATTTTACAGAATTACAATTATGACTACCCATATCTTTGTTGGATTCTTCAAAGATATTCAGAGCAGACACCAAGTCACCTTTCTTCCCAAATTGAAGAATTATGCTCATTAAATTACCACCGAAAAATCCCCATTAAATCAACAAGTTCCTCCACTTCACTGCGTTTAACAATCTGGCAACATTCTCTCCGAAATGCCTCTTTTGTAGCCCCACCAAACAAATTTGGACCAATCCCTAGCTTCTGAGCACCACTCAACGCATCCACCAGTCTCCTAATCTCCCCTTTTTCAACCATTTCAACAACTCCCATCGAAACAAGCTCGGAGTAGAGCAAAGCCACGAATTGGGAGGGTTTTACGATTCACCCAGAAGAAACAGAGAAGAAACCGCGTGAAAAAGGGCGAAGAACAGCGGGAAACGGTCATGTACCGGACGGAACCCATATAACCTGAGGGTCTAGCTTCCACCAGCTAAAAAGTCCCAATCGCGTCTGACCAACCTCAAATCACATGACACTCGAGTACTCCAACAAAATTAGTAATAAAAGCATATAAATTGCACCACCTCAAACCAAAGCCTGAGTGATCATGTAAAAAGGAGACATCAGTGGGTATGAGAGAGTGCAGATAGATTGAGGGAATATGAAATCAGTACCTTCGAACAAAGCAGGTTAAGCAGATGGAATAGTGGAACCAAATCAGACCCAAATCGTGGAGCCTCCACTACCCTACCAAATATCTCATGCACCCCGGCTTAGACTTGCCACCAAATAGATCTGATAGGAAAAAAGAGAAGGCGGATCCGACCGCTGGTGCTTTTAAAAAGTAGAGAGATAACAGGTGATGGTTGAAAATAGAAAGCTATAGAAGTGTTTGAAGTCTGGAGGGAAAAATATACTAGTAAAGATGGACACGACAAATAAGTGTTTGAAGTCGGGAAGGAAAAATATAGTAAAGACGGACACGGACAAAACTAAGGTGGTCTTTGATAAAATTGAACAATTAAGATCTGAATGATTAATATGTTTTAATAAATTAGATCATCTGAATAAAATAACATCTGAACTTACAATGTTGTTTGGTAATTGAATTTTCTAAAACATCTTAATAAGAACATTTTACAATTTTAACCTTGTAAATTGCTTGGAATACTTTATGAGAAAAATTATAATATACACAATCAAATTATTAATTTTACTAAAAAAATTAATTGTATTAATTAAATTTAATATGTAGAAGAATATTAATAAATAATTATATTTACATATATGAAATAGAATCTACTTTCAAATATGGTAATATATATATATATATATATATATATATATATATATATATATATATATATATATATATAGGGTCAGGATCAGGTAAGGGATCCCTTACTTTATTAAAATAAGGGATTTTTTTTTTTGCTTTTTTTTTTAAAACAACTAAAAAAAAAAGTTTAATATTTTATGGAATTGAAATTTTTTCATAATACAGTGTTTTGAGTGTGATTTGGCTACGCATAACAAAACATGTATGTACAGTCTGGGCAGACTGTACCACCACTTTTTGGTATAGGTATTTAAAACACGCCCAAAACATTGTATTATGGAAAAATTTCAGTTCCATAAAATATTAAACTTTTTTTTTAGTTGTTTTAAAAAAAAAGCAAAAAAAAAGTCCCTTATTTTAAGAAAGTAAGGGATCCCTTACTTGATCATTTCTGTATATATATATATATATATATATATATATATATATATAGATTGTATTAATTATAAAATATATTCCATCCATAAATACAAAATCAGTTTAACCAGACCAAATCAATTTTTCTATAAACCAAATCAACTTCTTCGAGAGACAACAAAGTAAATTTTTTTTATGACCAAATTAATTTCTGCTTTCTTCCATGAGCAGAACGGAGAAGAGGCGAGGCGATCTAGCCAAAATAAAAGAGATCTGGCCAGAGGCGGAGGCGATCTAGCTGGAGCTTAAAGAACAGACACGAGACGACACCGGAACGAAGAAGATCTGGCTGAGACAATCAGAATGGAGGAAAAATCAAGAAGAAAGACGGAGAGGAGATAATTTCGAGGGTACTTCTGTAATAAAGATTTCAGATGCTCCTCTCTCCGATCCAGACATGATTTCATCTCTTACCGAAATAGAGGCTTACAGAGGAGATAGAATTTTTATCAAACAAACAATTTGGTCTGACCGAAATAGAAGGAGAGCTTTCAGAGGTAAAAAGTGGTAAACAAACACCACCTAAAGCCATAATTATCCTGCCACACAGTAGAATAGACTGAAGAGTGGCAGTGCACGCCATTATTCATTCCTACCACAAAGTAGACTAGTATAGCATTGTCAAATAGATGGATAAGTCCTACTGTTTGACAAATCCCTTTTAAAATTATAAACTTATTTTAAAGCAGAATGGATAATTGATATTAATTTAATAACTATAAAAAGTCTTAAAATATGAGTTTTGCACTAAATTGTGTTATTTACTTATTCTAGCACTTATGCTTCAACTGGTCAACAACGGTTAAACATGTATTTTAATTTTTTTATTTTATGAGTCTTTTAAAAAAATATTAAATTAGGTATTAGTAAATTCTTGTAATGAAACTGTTTTTTATTTTATTTTTATAACTCTTGTTATGGAACGCAGGGTACTTTTCTTTTTTATATACCATTTTTGTTGCCTAGTTATTACTCTTAAATCTATGTACTTATCTAACCGGGGCTAATTTCAAATTAAGTAGCACTTGAAAACTATAACTTTTTATAATTTACAAAATTCACAAGTTTTAAGAAAGGCAAAACTAACGAAAATACCCACTGTAGTTGACATGTTTTACTGATTACACTATTAAATTTTTAATTTTTTAAATTACTCCACTAAACTAATTATTATTTTGAAATTGGGTCATTCCGTTAAAAAAAATGGATGTTAATTTTTTATTGACAAAACTAATGAATAATGTACCACTGTAGTTGACATGTTTTACTGATTACACCATTGAACTTTTAATTTTACAAATTATCTCATTAAACTAATTATTATTTTGAAATTGTGTCATTCTGTTACAAACCTCACAAATGTTAAATTGTTTCAGTTTTTATCCTACGTGAACATGAAAAAGAAAAAATAAAATAAACAAATTTGATTTATTCTCTCTCTTCCTTACTCTCATCTCTCTCTTCTCCCCCTTCTTCCAAATCAAATAGATGTGCGCATTTTCTCTCTCTAAAATCTATGAAAATTCCTAGATCTGAATACCCAAAACATTGAATTGAGCTTTAAATCTCATTGTTAGATATAACAATGGAGTCTAAATCTCCAACAACAACAGATGAAGTAAATGGTGTTGCAGTAAGTTTCATTCCTCACACCTCCGACTATTAGCAGTCTTATGTCTCCGAACTATTTTCATTCACTCTCGATCGCCTCCACAAGGTCCACTCCTTTTCCAATCTCTCTATATATCTACGTGTGTGTGTGTGTATATATACATGTGGTATTAATATTTGATTAAATTGATTTTGTTGGAATTGCATTTATGATTTGAAAGGAGTCTGAGTTTTTACAGATAGATGCAGAGATAATTCAGAGATAGATGCAAAATGTTGTTGTTGTCAATTACCTCGTTTTTATTTCTGCTGCTGATGCATTGCTTTTCATTCACGATAAATTTTTTTCTATTGATAAACATCTGAGATTAGAGTACCCAAAATATTTTGATTTTTTTGCTTTCACTTTCAAGTTTTTAATTATTTTTTGCGACATAAGTAGTATTTTTTATTTTTGAATTTCTTTTCCAGGACCATATAGATAAAAAATTAATGTCTGCTTAATTTTTTTTAACAGAATTACCTAATTTCAAAATATTAATTAATTTAATGTGGTAATTTGAAAAATTAAAAGCTTAATGGTGTAATTAGTAAAACGTACTAACTATAGTTGGTAATTCACTAGTTTTGTCGATAAAAAATTAACGTACGTTTATTTTTTAAGGAAATGACCTAATTTCATAATAATTAGTTTAGTGGGGTAATTTGAAAAATTAAAAGTTCAATGATGTAATCAGTAAAACCTGTAAACAACATTGAGAATTTCATTAGTTTTGTCTTAGCATTCTAAGGCATAATTTATTGTAATACAAAGTGATTCCTCACCTATCCTGCCAATTTAATGAAGAAAATAAAAATAAAAATAAAATAAGCACATACATTTATCAGAAAATCTGATTTTGAGATTTGAGAACTTGAAAATTGCAGATTTGACAACCAAAATAGAGTTAAAAACCAAATCGCACAACTAAAGTGATGGTGTAGTGGGTCTTGATTCTTTTAATCAAACGTGTGGCTAACGACAATAAGTAAAAATAGGTAACACTTTTTCTCTAATTGTATCCATAAAATGTGTTCTATTACAAAAAATACAAATTTTAAGCATAGGTTTACTCCTAGTCTGTTGATTTTTAGTGTTACTGAGGAAATGATGCAAATTTATATACTACCATAAACAAATAAAATTAGAATATTGTTAGAAAACAAAATTTTGGCAAATGAGAAGAGAGTATAATCTTCTTGTGGAATGCAGTATGGTAGCTTATCCTTATCCTTCTTGTTGCAACTAATTGTTCAACTCATACAATAATATCACATGTTCCATGTACCATTCCAATTCAAATGAGATAATGTTGTCAAAACTATATGACCTTTGATAAATGAAAAGTCCGTCGTCAAGGAAGCCAATGAACACAACAGATGTTAACTTTGCTTTAAAGTGTGTGTTAATAACAATTTAAGTAATAAATTATCACTAAACTTATATCCCATTAAAAATATAAACATAAATTATTATTTTTTGTAAATGTTTCCGTTTTGGAAGACTACATATAGATAGACACACAAAGGGATCGAGAGAAATTTTATAAAGACGAAGATAGATTAGCCAACGTCAATGATTTTTCAACTGTGTCTCTTGATACCATGGGAGCATCTATTGTATCTTCTTTGAATTTAAGTTTATTCTTAGATCCAACCACTGCTTACTTCGCCTCTTCAAGTTCATGTCGGACAGCTAATAACTGCAAGAATGTTAAAAAACAAATGGTTAACTCAAAATTAGCATGGGGTAGCATAGAGGATCAGAAAACAACATAGTACAAATATATGATCGGATTCATTTTTTGTGGGTGCTTTTATAAGCTTCCATGTAAGAATTAGACCTGGCAAAAAATAAGTTTAGGTTGGTTTTGGGTTACATAAAATAGGTTTGGGTTGGTTTTGAAACCAAAACCATATTACCTATATTTAATATGGGTTATGTGATTTGGATTTAAATGGTCACAATATCTAAATGTATAAAGAACAAATAAGTATCCTTCCAAGAGGTGTAAATGTAAAATAGATAGCCTTAAACCCCTAATACACATTTGATGACTCATAGGTCTTGCTATTTCACTTTTTATCTTTTACTTTATCAGAAATTCAGAACATATTTAATTTACCAGGACAATCACAACTCTTTAATTACTATATTTCTTAAATTTATTTCTAATATTATATACTAATTATAATTAATATATCAAGTTATATGCATTTATCAATTTGCTTCCACCTTGCATGAACTAACTGTAAAGATGACTACAACAGAAGCAAATCAGTCAACAAGCAGGCCAGGCTAGCTGCTGCCCAGCACTGCCCTGCAACTGAGCCTCAACAGCTCTCCTTTACTAATTTCTATCTTACAACTCACATCATTAAATGCAACCAAACCTTTAACAGGTTATATAGGCATGTCATAGTATTTTTAAAAATTGTAACTCAGCTAAAATGGACACTCTAAGACAGGCAAATCAGGTGCCAAAGTTGCCCAGTTGAGACTGTTGCAGCAGCAGCCACGCCTGCTGCTACTACTCCATCTCCAATGCCGAGTTGCTAGATTTGTTATTTTATAATTTTCAAACCATAGATCCAATCAAAGTCAATTTCTAATATGCTATAACTGATATAGAAATCTATTTTTAGAAAATATAAAATAGCTAAAATGATCAGTTTAGATGGATTTTACAGAGCTCTGAAACTGTTCTGCCGAAACAGTTTCGAAGTTATGCACCAATATGACTTTTATTTTAAATCCAACCACACTTAGCTCATGTAAAACATTCCATGTATACTCTATAACATATATGAAGGATACCTTACTCACTACAGTACCTCAATTGCTCATTTTGGTATTAACAGTTCTATGAAGCATACAATCAAACAGGTCTAGACACATGTTTTAAACCACATTCTCCTCCCTAATTTCTCCGCACAACAACTAAACTCCATCTAACATACAACCCAATTAACACAGTTATAATACTCTGAATTTTATATAGAATAGTTAACTTTTTTGAAAACTCCATCTAACTTACAACCCAATTAGCACAGTTATAATACTCTAAATTTTATATAAAACAATTAATTTTTGCTTCAAAAATCAAGATTTAAAACTTACCTTGCTTTAACAGTTTAATAAGCTGAAATTGACACTTATGATTCAGTTAGAACCCTTTCTTTTTGCTGCCCTGCTATCCAAATTATCCAGCCCAGTTTACATTTAAACTATCTGGCTCCATTCTTGCTCAATTTGCTAGTTTAGCCGACAAAGAAGAGAAGTTTTTGATAGAATTTTGGGGTGCATAAATTCGGTAATCAAGAAAGATAAGAAATAGATTTGAGATGGAAGGAGAACACTTATTCTTGCCAACTCATGCTTTATATTGGCTTAGTGGCTTAGTTATAATTTAGACGCGTTTTGGATGCGTTTTGAACGCGGATTTGATGCGTTTTGGACGTGGGTTAGACGCCAAAACGCGTCCAATCCGCGTTTTGGGCGTGGATTTGACGCGTTTTCCCTATCACGCTATCACCCATCTCAATCCATTTATTTATTTTTTAGCTCATTAATCACTTCAATTTTTCCACTTAGAATTTTTGGCATTTCAAGTTTTTTTTTTAATTTGTTCCACTTCAATCCAGTCTTTTCTTTTCCGTCCAAAATACTCGAACTCACAGAGAATCTAATTCCATAAAGATTTCAATCTCTCGGTCACAATCTCATCTTCATCCACTTCTGCAACTCAGCACCTTGTAACCCACGTCGTCACTTATTTACTATTCCATAAGCAAGCACCACTGCAATTGGAGATTGAGGATTGAAAATGCGGTTGTTGAAGGTTGCAGCCTGCAATTTGAATCAATGGGCTATGGATTTCGATTGCAATATGAAAAACATCAAGGAATTCATAACTAGGGCTAAAGAAGCAGGCGCTATCATTAGGCTTGGCCCTGAGCTCGAAATTACTGGCTATGGTTGCGAAGACCATTTCTTGGAACTCGACACTGTTACACATGCGTAAGTTTCTTACTTCAATCTGTGTTTATCTATATTATGAATGTTTTAAATGATTTGAGGAACTAAATTTGGTAAGTATCATTTCACTTGCAGGTGGGAATGTTTAAAAGAGATTTTTAGTTGGTGAGTATCATTGTATGCGCACATGTGTCTTCAGAGAATACCAAAAATGACTAGCTTTTATATAGTGGCACTAACCATGCAGCACCTATGATTACTAACCATATTACTGGAGCACTGCCAGTATAAGGCAAAAACTGACCTTTTACTACGAGCTGGCACATGCAACCAACAATAGCAGCTACAGAGGAGCTATCAGCCCCGCCAGAAACGGGAAGTAAAAATCCAGAAGCTCCACTTCTTCGTAAATAATCCCATAGCCAGCACCCAAGTCCGAAAGCTATTTCTGCTTCAGGAGAATGATATCTGATCTAAAAATGGTAGAAAAAAGTAAAACAGCAGAAATCTGACCAAATAAAACCACAATTGATAGACATTGTCCGTCCTTTAAAACAGCTCAAGAAACTCATTTATTGCCATGGGAAGGGGAGGTGAGTGGCAGAAGAAGATAGAACTCATGCTAGATGATGGAGATGAAAATACAAAATTAATGTTAAATATATTCTTTCGTGTAACTACGAAGATAAAACAGTAGTTAATGCTACAATATCTATAAAAATCTCTTCTTTTATCAACAAAAAGAAGAAAAGGAAAGAAAAGTAGTGAGTGCTAAAAATTGTGGTCTTGTCATCAAATAATCTTGATCTGGATGAATTTATCTTAACATGGACTAACCTTTAGAGGACTTGAAAGGGTCATTTGGAGGTTAAAAGACTTCCAAAGCTTGTAAGGCACTTTAACAGAATATATTTTGGCTTGCTACTTGCTTGCTCTTGAAAACTACTTATAGATCCTCTAAGACTTGCAACCTGGCATTGTATACATGAAAAAATGTATTAGAGTTGAAATAAGAAAACAGATTTACCATATTAAAATGATCCAAAAATATGAATGTCTAAGCAAATCTCTATTAACAAATTTCAAGTAAAAAGTTGCACAATTGAAATGAGGAGTCCGGCATTGTATGCGCACATGTGTCTTCAGAGAATACCAAAAATTACAAGTATACAATGACATTAATGGGGAAGAACTTTTCTCCCCCCAAGTAAGGTATAACTGGAAATACAAAGATTATTAATATAACAACATACCGCATCTAGATCTATTTGAGCAACCACCACCTCAACATCCTTCAAAGAAAACTGTGAACTTTGTGCGACAACATCCCCATTCACAACGATACAAGAACATCCATCTGCAACATATCAAATGCTTGCTCTAAAAGCTTGTTTATTAATTGTAATACTATATGATATTAAGTTTTAGTAGAAAAGGTGGTGGCTCCTCATAAAAACAGCAAAGCCAAAATATTTCAGTTCTGTATGTTAAGTGGATGTTTATTTGTTTATTTACTGGAAAACCAAGCAATCGAATATCAACAACTAAATTAGAAAACATGGTTAAGTCTCTACCGTAGTAAAGACGACCACCATCACATCCTTGGTGATTTCCTCGAGTATGTGTAGCACCTATAAAAGCACAGAGGCGAAGATCAAGTTTTCGTAGTTGGTGTTGACTCCCACTAGCATTCAGAAATACTTCAACACCATTCAGTGCAAGCTCAGTGTGAGGAGGCGTAGGAGTAAAAAGCTCTTCACAAACTTCAGCTGCAACAGCTCTGATGATAAAAAACGGATGCTTCAAAAAATTAGGCAGAGGTAGAGGCACTAAATTCTATACAATTATAATGGGATAATGGGTTGATATCAAATACTGCTTGGTTTGGTGCTCTTGAATTTTTTTTAATTCATGCTTGATACTACCCACTTCAGTATCCATATGACCATAAGATCCGACTCTCTGCTCAAACGCCTGGTGTCTTTTTTGTCTCTCATTTTCCTGTAGCAAATAAACCCCTAAACCCATTTCGAGTTTCTTTGAACATTTGGCTTGTATAGCCATAGCCATAGCCATAGCCATAGAAGGAAGATATTAGATAGCCGTACCCACCTCGATTGAAAATACAAGTGTTGGAGGTCGTGCAGTGTTAATAGCTTGTATTGCGAATTTTCCGCATTGTAAGACCCGATTCATTCATTTGAATTTGAATTTGCTTCATTCACAGAGTCGATGAAACCCAGCAGGAAGGAAACATTCATATAAGAAGAAGAAACCTGAGAACAGAAACCAAATAACCTGATGAAACGCGAACCCGCCCCACAAACCGACCCAGACCCGGAACTGTACGAACCTTAAATAGTCATATAGGTAGAGAAACCAAATAACCTGATGAAACCCAAACCCGCTTCATCACCCGACCCAGACCCGGAACCGTACGAACCGTAAAATCACCAAACGCGTACTGCACGAACTGTAATTCAGGTCAGCACTGCAGAGAATGGAGAACCGTACGCAAAGATTAAAAGCGCGTACGGGCACGTCGCAACTCCGATTGGGATGTGCCGTCTCCGGCCAACTTTCCTGCGAGCTTACATTGCCAACTTGGTAAACGAGTCGAATATTAGCGAACATCCTAATGCTCATATTCGGCTCGACTCGAAAAAATTCAGCTCGGATTCGATAAGGAATTTCTAATTTTGCGCTAGATTCGACTCGGATCATTAGTCTAACCTACTCGACTCGTTTACAAAACGAGTTACTCACGAGCCTTCAAATCGAGTTTCGAATATGAACCATTTCACCTAATACTGAACCACTACATGCTAAATTTATTATTAAACTAATGTTTATATATAAAAGGTTTTACTTTTATTTATGTAAAGAAATTATAAAGAATGTAACACAAATTGATAATCAATTCAGTGATTTACTTAAGTAGAAGCTTACACAATTTAATACTACACTTTATAAATTATAAAGATCGATACAAATATCACATATTTAGCTTGTTAGTATAGATCAGACCAGTATTCGAATATGATTCATGATATCGAGGAGGTATCGAGTATAATTCGAGAAAAAATGAAATACTCAAACCTTAATCTGAGCAAACACTAGAATACTCGAATTCGACTCGTGTATCATTAAACAGAAAACGAGTATGGATCATATTCGACTCGAATCAACTTCGAATTCGAGCCTTGAATAATATTTTCAAACCGATCTTGAGTCGAGTACCGAACTACTCTGTAAGATCCCAACCCTTATGAAATAAATGTTTATTTTTAAACAGTAAAGTGTTTAATCGATAGAATGTTATAGCTATGGGTAATATTTGCAAATTATATGAAGTAAACAGTCTGCCAGGAATATTAGTCTTGTTGGAGAATATTCGTACGACGACGCCGAAATAACCAATCATTTGTAGGTCCCACAGCGAAATAACTGTCGGATGGGGAAAGCGACAGAAATAACCTTTTTAAAATTTAACAGCAAAACTTTTACCGTTAATTATTGAAATACCCGGTGATAAAAGTACAGTTGCACGCGATACTCCACAATAGCACACGGTATTGCACAGTATTTCTGATTATTGATTCAATAATTGCTACAGTAGTAGTTGCATAGTATTTTATATTATTGACTCAATAATTGTTATAGTGATAATTACATAGTATCTCATATTATTGATTTAATAATTGTCACAGTAATAACTGTATAGCATTCCACATCATTAAATCAATAAATTTCACGGCATAGTAACTCATATTATTTGAAAGAATATTATTAATTAGCACTATTGACAATGTCTAGAAGTTCTGTCGAGGAAATGAGTTATGTTATATAATTGCGTGTCAATAAGGATAAATATTTATCGGAAAACACGATTTCGTTGTGAGTTATAATATTAATAATTAATAATTGTTGAAAGATTGTGTTGATTAAAGATTAGTATAATAATTGATGTGTGGTAGACATTTGTTCAATTTGTGATATAAATAGAGAAGTTTATTGTAAGTTTGACTTATTATTCTATTGACCCACCACTTGCTAATTTGTTAAATCGTCGGCAGAAAATTTCGTCAGGGTTGTCATTTTCTTTCATATTTCATATTATGTAAGTATTATCATTTCATTTCATATTCCTAAATCTAAACTTACTATGGTAAGTATTGTTTCTATAATTCTTGAAATGATTAGAAATTCCATGAGATTTGCACTTCATCTAATATCATTTCAGTTGAATAATTGCCTAAATATTCTTATTAAATTTTAATCTAATTATGCCGGAGTACTACTCACGACATTGTACTATTTCACTAAATTTCACATTACTGCTTAAATTTTTTAAAAGTGAACACAAACCCATATAATTGTAAGGGTAATCATGCAACACCCCGAACTCGCTACAAGTCCGAAGTGCTACATGCCGCAAGCCCAAAGGTCCGCAAGCAGAATATTTATAGCGCGATCCAAACAAAATAACTCAACAATAATCCTAAATTAAAACCCAACAAATCATTTTTTAAATCCAATTCAAAATGAAAAACAACTAAATACCAAAATAGTAAAATAGAGACGAAGCTTCTTGAAACTAATAGTTTTATCAAAAAAAAAATACAATGACAAAAAGGAATAAATATCTGAAATTAAACGTCAGCTATTCAAAGTGTATCAAACAAGTGTTTAACTATTAACGATATAACTTGTAAAAATTTATGTAAGAGGATAAGCGATAAAGCTCATCAAGTGACAATCTTTACTATTTAAGTGGATCAAGTATAATTTGCAAAACACAATTTTGAAATAACTCATTGTTCGATAACAATAATAAATATACTTCCGAAACTAAAACAAATAATAACAAAGTGAATTCACAATCAAAAATGATTTCAATGTAAACATATCTTTCAATCCACAACCTTAACGACTAAGCTTACAATAGCCCTATAACACGGCCCAAAAGTTTGATAATGTCAATCATCATACACCCTACTAAGTAGGTATCTATAAAGTGCACGCTCCCCGAAGGGCCTAATTTACTTTATCATTTCTAATTCCTAGTTCCTTCAAGCATTGACATTCACACCACATGATCCTAATGCACCATATCTCCATAGCAAAATTTCATTTGTGATTTTCCATCACTTTGTCAAACGAAAAGAACAAATACATGTGTCTTAATAAGTAGACACTCAGAACTTGTTCGCAGCAGTACCTAGTACAACTATCTGGTTAAGAAGCTTAAAACACAAACTCTTCCTCTGCTGTTCCATTCGGCAGTGCTCTGTCCTTCATCCCTTGTAAAGCTTCTGTTGTCGAATCATCTATGTCCAGCAAGCATTGTAACCGAGACAGTTTTTCAGGCACTGGCTCGCTCTTCAGGTATATAAGGAAGAGATCAGTGAGCTCCTCCAGCACCTCCAATGATAACGGTTTAGATGGTACATCCTTATCACAAGCTAACAAATCATTGAGAAAGGAAACCTACATGTAGAGAATGAAACAATAAGAATTACTGATCTATGTTCTGATTTACAGTGCTTTCTTTTACATGTAATGACCAATAATCCATAAGCTAACAAGTTCATACCACCCCTGAATGGTTTCTCTATCTCAGTAGTGCCACAACCTGAATTAGTGAGTTTGACAACCTACTTTGTGCACGTTCACGAACAACACACCTTGCCTTTTCAGAATTGATGTTGAGATCCTGCGGAATTTTTTGATAGACTTCTTCTTCATCAAACTCCCCAGTTCCAGAGGAGAAAATCTCATCAACAGTTTTCTTGAAGAGGCTCTCGCGTAAGCTCAATGATATCATGTTGTCTAAATCAACTCCAGCTTCCTTAAGTTCTCTTATCTCCTTTATACTAAGCCTCCCTCGACCAACAGCACTTTCCAGGGCAGCCAACATTTTTGTAGTTGTTATACTCTTTATTATCTTTTGAGAATACTGAGAAGGAAAACCCACTTGCATCTGCAACTCATTAAGTTGCTCAATCCTGGCTTTTGTTGGTTAAAATTTCTCTACTTTGATTTGTAATTGCACGGGAGAAAATTTCCTTTTCGACATCACCATTTGAATGTCTTATATGAGTTGGTTGCAGTTCAGCTTCAGTGTCCTACTGTATAGCACATACATCAGCTTCA
The DNA here is from genome assembly GCA_016801055.1 of Panax notoginseng. NCBI lineage: Eukaryota > Viridiplantae > Streptophyta > Magnoliopsida > Apiales > Araliaceae > Panax > Panax notoginseng. The sequence goes on from CM029016.1 coordinate 227,732,168, forward strand.
CTACATGCTGTTTTATCACATGATACGTGGTTTATGATTGTTGATCCAGTACTATACTCGGAGCTATCCGGAGAGTCTGCATATAAATCTGATTGCCTACATTAACCATCAGTTAGTATATTGTGGTGAAAATATCCTGCTTAAGCCTAAATCCAAGTCTGGGCCATAGTTACTACCTCCAAGATGGTCGACCGCCTTCTTTACTACTCTTAAAGTCCTCTGCCAAGTGTTTAGAATTCTCAAGTTGATAATCCATATCAGAAATTCTTAATCTGATCACATCACCTTCTTTGCTTTGATTGAGAAAATCTTGGAGAGTCTGAATATTATACATGATGCAATATTAGCCACAGTATGGAAACATGTGCATGTTATAGTTATTTAGAGAGCATCTAAGTTGGTGCACAACTACATTAAGCTCATTTTTTGTGGAAATTGTCAGCATCACCTCAACCATTCTTCTTGAGAGCATGACACAATTTAGTGAAAAGTTTCCCTTGAAATTCTAGTTCTGAATATCTTAGTAACGGCTACAAAGTAAAATTTAAAAATATAACTTTTGGTTTGCTTCAATAATTGAGGTGTAAACTGTCATTGGTATACCAAGAAAATGAATCATATGATTTCTGCTATCAGCAGATTAGTGCATTATAGTTGAAACATACAATCAAAATACCAACTTCTTACCTTCCAAGCATTTTCAAGACTCTGGTCTGTGTTCTCTGTGTTAACTTTGAGAGCAAGCAAGCTAAGCAGTTGTGCTTGTTGCATTAATGCAATAATCTTTGGGTCATCCTTCTCGAGGTACATTCCTTGAATCATGTCATTACTGGCTGCTTCTGGATCCAAGAAGGATAACTACTCAGTTATGGTTATCAATTATGCAAAATTAAAGCTTTTGAATTTTGAAGATGGATACTATGATGACTAAAGAGTAAGCAACTTAATCAATCTCTATTACAGTGGATATACATGTACAATTCCTTGCTTAAGCCTATTGACAGATATTAACAAAAAATCCAATTCAAGCCTCAAAAATGCCTTAACCGCAGCAAATTTAACCGACATTTTACTTTTTGGTAGACTTCTTCCTAGTTGAATACGTTGCACTACGGAGATTCTTCAACGATGTAGATAAACTTCTTGCTTCCACTTGGATGTGATGCATTGGTTGGATGTGATGTGATGTGTTGGTTGGTTGTGATACATTGGTTGTGAACTTGTGATGTGTTGGTTGGTTGTAATGCATTGGTTGGATGTGATTCTAAACTCGTGAGTGTGATTTTTAAAAAAAATGTGAGTTTAAATACTAAACTCGCGAGTGTTTGATTTACAAAGAAAAGTGAGTTTGCCTTCTAAACTCTAATGCGTGTGTTCAAAAATAAAGTGATTTTGGTTTCTTCTAATGTGTGTTTTTCAAAGGAAAGTGAGTTTGATTTCTAAACTATAGTGTATGTTTTCAAAAGAAAGTAAGTTTGGTTTCTAAATTATAATGTGTTTTTCAAAAAAAGTGAGTTTGTTTTCCATACTTTAGTGTGTGTTTTCAAAAGAGAGTGATTTTAAAAGGTGAATTTAAAGTTTCATCAAAAGTCCCTTTCAAGTAATTAGTTTTTACCCTTTAAATTTGATTCATTTTAGAAAGCCTTTAGTTTTGAAAATCATTTTTTAATTACCCAAAGCAAATAAATAATTTAGAGTCCAACTTGGGGCATAGTAATCACATTGTACGTATCACTAAATTACACTAATAATCCACTATTTGGGCTTTAAACTCCATCTTAAGAGTTAAAAGTCTACCCAAACAGGTTTAAGGCCCATAAATGATATACAAGCATGATAGCCATTTACAAGCCCAATTTCACATGTCCATTATTATGGATGGAAGGAATGTCCTAATTCCTCTAAATTTGAATTTAGAGTCCTTAAGTTTTCTATTAAGCTCACAATTTGCATAAATCTTACTCGAACAAAAATGATGGAATTTAATTTCAAGATCCATCATTGGAAGAGTGCCACAATTCTTCCAAAATATGGATTTGGAGCCCTTGGCACACAATTGAGGAAACGGCTCAATCAATACATTTGCATGAATTCTAAACATATATCCATCATGGGTTACTTCTAATTTTTATGGATAGAAGACCACAAACCTTATATTCACCTAGGACATCACAAAATTATACTACAAAATTTACCCAAGCAATTTAAGCACTAAGCATAGTAAGAAAGTTTCACATCAAATTGATACCCAATTCACATATAACAATTAAAATAGAGATAATGTTGTCCATCAAATAGAGATACCCAATTCTCTATATGCACGATGAAGAAACAAATTTTAATTTTGTTGGTTGATGAAGATCATACACTGCTTTAAAAGCCATCTCTTAGTTGTTGTTTTTACCTTGAATTTCTTTGGATCAAGCCTTTCTTACCAAACTTTTGTTGGTCATGCTATCAATTCTTTAATTTATTTGGATCAAGCCTTTCTTACCGAACTTTTGTCGATCATGCTAACAATATTATTGGAGATACTAGTCGTTACTAGTTCTAAAGTCTTTCTTGTTTAACAGTTTAATTGGATTTGAATTGGGCAAATAATTTTTTTTTATTATAAGGAGCCATAAATAAAAAGTTAATAGCCTTTGATGACATTCAATTAAAAAAAATGCACTGTAATGATAAAATAACATTACTTGTTTAGATGTAGCAGATGATGACTCATTTGGATTTAAGTTATACACCCTCCTTGGTGGTGGCAGTGGTGGCTCATTTGGAATCTATACAAATTCATTTAAAATGGTAATCAAGGACAAGCAAGTGAAAACAATGGTAAATATAATTAGAAATATTACCCTTGTACATGTAGCTAATGTAGCTCTAGGAAGCAACCATGATCCCTTTGTGCCCCCAATAAGTAAGCCATATGATTCAAGTCAGTCATCGTTGTAGTCTCAAAGTTGCAATAATCAATATAACTCACTTTGCCTCTTATGTATTCAATCTCATCCTTAGAAAATTGACCTCCATGATGCAATTTTATTGTGAAGCAATGTTGAGCATTAATTGACCTTCAAGACAATATTAAACTATAATTAGGGAACACAATATATTATAACATTATACAAACAGAGAGGGCTGTCAACATATGATAACAAATGTACAGAAATAACAAATGTACATAAATTAACTCTGTACATTTGTTATGAGATTAGTATGTGTATGTTGAGTTACTTTAACAAGTCCACAATCTATGGGTTAATTGCTAAAAATTGCGTTATTGCTAAAAATATTAAAACAAGTTATTCATAAGAAGAAAATAAATACAGAAAAGCTTGGAAAGTGGATTTATTATCTCTCACATTTGAGGAATTGATATTGTATATTACTTCATCCGATATCAAAAATTAGGCATACATGCTATATAGCCTTCAATCCTCCATCAAGCAGATCTTATCAATATCCATACTTCAAAAATGAAATGTTGAGTTGTACACATCCGTCATCGTTCCTTTTTAACAGCAATTAAGGAAATTAGAGAGCATAAGCCAAATAAACAATTATGGTATAAAATTAAAATTACTTTAGTGAATAGAAAAGGTTACAATGATGTAAGACAATATACGATGCCCACCAAACTTCTCTAGCGATAATAAGCATGTTCTTGTTAAACTTTGAAGAAAACTTCGAGTACAGTAATCTAGTTATCGGCAGAAGTATAATGGAAATATGAGTGTGAATGTAACTCAAAATTTTTCCGTTTTAATTATATAAGCTAGAAACTAATATTATCATCTTCATGCAGGCTCTTGCTTACTGTATGCATGCAACTTTACTTAAATATGCACATGGATGTTAACCGGAGTAATAACACTTTGTTCATGCACTTGTCCATAAGTTTATCTCGTATATATGTGTCTCTGTGTGTGTTCTTGATGACGGTGAAACCTGGAACCACTAACCTTACATGGTAAAACAGTACCGGTGGAAGGAATACCCAACAACCACATACAGGGTAAATCCCATAGTAAAATACGTCTCTCTCTCTCTCTTATAGGAACATTTTCAGAAGCTACGGATTGAGAGTGCAATGGGTTCTTCAGCACCTACCTCTAAACAGGTAACTAACAAACGTGTTGATTATTTTCTCGTGTAAAAGGCTGTTTTAAGTACTCGCCATCCTTAAAGAAAGGTTCAATAACCAATTTCTACACGTGCCACAAAATCTGGTTCAACAGCCTTGCCTACATCAGCTTCTTGTTGCGCAACTACCTTCCATCTTATAATTTCTTCTTGAGCTGCAGAAATATCCATCATAAGCCATTCAACCTAAAACCAAAAAGTAGTCGATATAAGATGTGAGATATATTTAAGAGTAGCTGGAATGTACATATTCCTCACCATAATTTCACATAATCATATCAGCAACCAAATATTAAAATGAGATTATAAAACACCAGCTTGCTAAGAAATCATTATACAATCAATATATGAACAAGTATATATGTTAACTTACATTACCATTTGCCACTCTTTCTCTCTCTTCAAGTTCCTCTGCGTTGTTTCCTCAGGAAGAGCTCCTTGGCTTGAGCTTCTACAGGCTGTTTGAGTAAACTTAAATCAAATAAACAACTCTACGAATTCTGATCAAATAAGGGAAATCAATTCTAAACAAACTTAACTTGAGGTAAACCTAATATGTATCCCCCAACAGCTAGGGATTATATCTCAATTCAATACATTGCTTATAAACTCTCAATCCACATAAATATGGCCTAGGGTATCAGCATTCCATGTAAACTCTTACCAACATGTCCTGATAGGATGTGTAAAATGTTACAACTGCTGAAATACTAGTAGAAATATCTATTTGGCGAATGATGGTGATATTTCTCTTGGTAATCTGATTCGGGGACAAACTGGTGCGATAACAAAGAACTCTGCAGACGCCATCCTTCAAGCTCCTTTAGGTACTGTTTTGAGTGTATGTAATCCTGGATACTCATGATCACCTTGGTCAGCCTTGGATCTTTCCGTTGTCTAAGTGCATTAAGAAAGTTGCGAGATATGATATTCAACAACTTCTTGAACAGTGATCTATATATACCAATTTTTCTTCTTGAACCAAAACTATAAAAAATATAAAAGAATATGTTAGCCATAACAATTGTCAATAGTTATGACTGATCAATCCGAGACGTGAGCAAAAGTCAATTTTAATGTTAGATCCTACCCTTGAGTTGAACAATAATCAGAGCAGTCAAGACTTACCGATAATACTGTTATTATTTTATTTATTTATATAGCTAAAATGTGCAACAAAAAGTCAACAAAGTCGTGAAACCCATAGAAACGCTGCTTATTCAATAAAGCAAAAGAGAACATAAAAGCCTCAAATCAACGTTGAAAGATTACAAAGAAAACCTCAGGCTCCCAACAAAATTCACTCAACTCATAGGTCAATGACATCCAAGCTTCACTACGTGTCAATGTCTAAACGAATAAAGAACAAATAAGTATCCTTCCAAGAGGTGTAAATGTGAAATAGATAGCCTTAGACCCCTAACACACATTTGATGACTCATAGGTGTTGCTGTTTCGCTTTTTATCTTTTAAATTATAGAAATTCAGAACATATTTAATTTACCAAGACATTCACAACTCTTTCTATCAACTGAAAAAAAACCTCTTCGAAGTAATATAGCCATCCACATACAAAGACACATCTAAAGTACTTACTTTCGATAAGCTCATATTCCATTCGTGGAAAAAAATGTTGGAGTAGTTCTGTTGCTGATGGACTATCTGATGGACTTGGGGACATCAAGCGTCATAATAAAGATGTCTGTTCTGGAAATTCAGTAATCAGAAGGAAGTTCTCTCTTCTGCTTCATATCAGATAGGACAATGTGTCGCTCTATTGTTGTGTTGAATGGGTGTCAGAGCTCAAGAAATACAATTCCAAAGATGTACATGTCTACCTGCCAAAACGGACCAATGAGATTATGAGAAGCAGAACAAATGTTCACAAGTGGTTAAAGTTATTCAGAAGCGTTGGAGTAATCAACGTGCAGGCTCAACAAGTTTAACATTTAACACATTTCACATAATTCATATTTTTTTCAAGCTTTGCATTTTGTACATACTTCATAATACTCATGCTTCGCATTTCTAAAATTATATAATTCACGTAGAACAATTAACTTAAATATCAACTAGATATCAACAGTTATTATCACATTATTGCACATTAAAACAGATTCATAAGAATTTCATATAAAACTGCATATTTGCATGTAACACATAATAATAAGTTCTGAAAAACTTGCCTTAAATGTCCCGTATAACTTCACGCAAATGCGCCCTTCCAACGTCTTGAATAGCTTGCTCAAAAGCACAAAACATCCCAAGTAATTCTTGAACTTATTTTATTGAATAGGGGATGGATCGAGTCGTGTCAATTAAATGGATTACAAGAAGGCAGGAGTCTATTATTATCTTTCATGATGAATCTCAAAACACTTATCAAGTATAGTATAGTCGAACTTGAATAGCAGCATAGACTGTCAATATAAATTCACGAATCAAAAGAAACTTCAATAATATTTAGATAATGAATTCATAAGGGAATTATCAATTCAAAATACAAATTATTCATTTCAAGTTTCAAAAGGAACTTTGATCCAAGATTTCTACTCAAAGAAGAAAGTTAGTATACTTGCAATAAGGCTTGTCATTGAATAAAGTTTTTCAACCAAATGTTACTTATGGAGGAAAGTTGAAATACTTGCACTCTTGGTGCAAAGCAATTGATTCTACGCGATTACGTGAACCCGAAACGTTATGATCTTGAAAAGCGCCTATTTTACACACATAAGGTCTTTACTAGATATAATACAACCACTATATTTTACAAATTCCTTTTAAACTTGTGTTTTTTCCCTCATATTTAAACAACTCACTTTAATTACTATATTTCTTAAATTTATTTCTAATATTATATACTAATTATAATTAATATATCAAGTTATATGCATTTATCAATTTGCTTCCACCTTGCATGAACTAACTGTAAAGATGACTACAACAGAAGCAAATCAGTCAACAAGCAGGCCAGGCTAGCTGCTGCCCAGCACTGCCCTGCAGCTGATCCTCAACAGCTCTCCTTTACTAATTTCTATCTTACAACTCACATCATTAAATGCAACCAAACCTTTAACAGGTTATATAGGCATGTCATAGTATTTTTAAAAATTGTAACTCAGCTAAAATGGACACTCTAAGACAGGCAAATCAGGTGCCAAAGTTGCCCAGTTGAGACTGTTGCAGCAGCAGCCACGCCTGCTGCTACTACTCCATCTCCAATGCCGAGTTGCTAGATTTGTTATTTTATAATTTTCAAACCATAGATCCAATCAAAGTCAATTTCTAATATGCTATAACTGGTATAGAAATCTATTTTTAGAAAATATAAAATAGCTAAAATGATCAGTTTAGATGGATTTTACAGAGCTCTGAAACTGTTCTGCCGAAACAGTTTCGAAGTTATGCACCAATATGACTTTTATTTTAAATCCAACCACACTTAGCTCATGTAAAACATTCCATGTATACTCTATAACATATATGAAGGATACCTTACTCACTACAGTACCTCAATTGCTCATTTTGGTATTAACAGTTCTATGAAGCATACAATCAAACAGGTCTAGACACATGTTTTAAACCACATTCTCCTCCCTAATTTCTCCGCACAACAACTAAACTCCATCTAACATACAACCCAATTAACACAGTTATAATACTCTGAATTTTATATAGAATAGTTAACTTTTTTGAAAACTCCATCTAACTTACAACCCAATTAGCACAGTTATAATACTCTAAATTTTATATAAAACAATTAATTTTTGCTTCAAAAATCAAGATTTAAAACTTACCTTGCTTTAACAGTTTAATAAGCTGAAATTGACACTTATGATTCAGTTAGAACCCTTTCTTTTTGCTGCCCTGCTATCCAAATTATCCAGCCCAGTTTACATTTAAACTATCTGGCTCCATTCTTGCTCAATTTGCTAGTTTAGCCGACAAAGAAGAGAAGTTTTTGATAGAATTTTGGGGTGCATAAATTCGATAATCAAGAAAGATAAAAAATAGATTTGAGATGGAAGGAGAACACTTATTCTTGCCAACTCATGCTTTATATTGGCTTAGTGGCTTAGTTATAATTAGACGCGTTTTGGATGCGTTTTGAACGCGGATTTGATGCGTTTTGGACGTGGGTTAGACGCCAAAACGCGTCCAATCCGCGTTTTGGGCGTGGATTTGACGCGTTTTCCCTATCACGCTATCACCCATCTCAATCCATTTATTTATTTTTTTAGCTCATTAATCACTTCAATTTTTCCACTTAGAATTTTTGGCATTTCAAGTTTTTTTTTTTTAATTTGTTCCACTTCAATCCAGTCTTTTCTTTTCCGTCCAAAATACTCGAACTCACAGAGAATCTAATTCCATAAAGATTTCAATCTCTCGGTCACAATCTCATCTTCATCCACTTCTGCAACTCAGCACCTTGTAACCCACGTCGTCACTTATTTACTATTCCATAAGCAAGCACCACTGCAATTGGAGATTGAGGATTGAAAATGCGGTTGTTGAAGGTTGCAGCCTGCAATTTGAATCAATGGGCTATGGATTTCGATTGCAATATGAAAAACATCAAGGAATTCATAACTAGGGCTAAAGAAGCAGGCGCTATCATTAGGCTTGGCCCTGAGCTCGAAATTACTGGCTATGGTTGCAAAGACCATTTCTTGGAACTCGACACTGTTACACATGCGTAAGTTTCTTACTTCAATCTGTGTTTATCTATATTATGAATGTTTTAAATGATTTGAGGAACTAAATTTGGTAAGTATCATTTCACTTGCAGGTGGGAATGTTTAAAAGAGATTTTTAGTTGGTGAGTATCATTGTATGCGCACATGTGTCTTCAGAGAATACCAAAAATGACTAGCTTTTATATAGTGGCACTAACCATGCAGCACCTATGATTACTAACCATATTACTGGAGCACTGCCAGTATAAGGCAAAAACTGACCTTTTACTACGAGCTGGCACATGCAACCAACAATAGCAGCTACAGAGGAGCTATCAGCCCCGCCAGAAACGGGAAGTAAAAATCCAGAAGCTCCACTTCTTCGTAAATAATCCCATAGCCAGCACCCAAGTCCGAAAGCTATTTCTGCTTCAGGAGAATGATATCTGATCTAAAAATGGTAGAAAAAAGTAAAACAGCAGAAATCTGACCAAATAAAACCACAATTGATAGACATTGTCCGTCCTTTAAAACAGCTCAAGAAACTCATTTATTGCCATGGGAAGGGGAGGTGAGTGGCAGAAGAAGATAGAACTCATGCTAGATGATGGAGATGAAAATACAAAATTAATGTTAAATATATTCTTTCGTGTAACTACGAAGATAAAACAGTAGTTAATGCTACAATATCTATAAAAATCTCTTCTTTTATCAACAAAAAGAAGAAAAGGAAAGAAAAGTAGTGAGTGCTAAAAATTGTGGTCTTGTCATCAAATAATCTTGATCTGGATGAATTTATCTTAACATGGACTAACCTTTAGAGGACTTGAAAGGGTCATTTGGAGGTTAAAAGACTTCCAAAGCTTGTAAGGCACTTTAACAGAATATATTTTGGCTTGCTACTTGCTTGCTCTTGAAAACTACTTATAGATCCTCTAAGACTTGCAACCTGGCATTGTATACATGAAAAAATGTATTAGAGTTGAAATAAGAAAACAGATTTACCATATTAAAATGATCCAAAAATATGAATGTCTAAGCAAATCTCTATTAACAAATTTCAAGTAAAAAGTTGCACAATTGAAATAAGGAGTCCGGCATTGTATGCGCACATGTGTCTTCAGAGAATACCAAAAATTACAAGTATACAATGACATTAATGGGGAAGAACTTTTCTCCCCCCAAGTAAGGTATAAATGGAAATACAAAGATTATTAATATAACAACATACCGCATCTAGATCTATTTGAGCAACCACCACCTCAACATCCTTCAAAGAAAACTGTGAACTTTGTGCGACAACATCCCCATTCACAACGATACAAGAACATCCATCTGCAACATATCAAATGCTTGCTCTAAAAGCTTGTTTATTAATTGTAATACTATATGATATTAAGTTTTAGTAGAAAAGGTGGTGGCTCCTCATAAAAACAGCAAAGCCAAAATATTTCAGTTCTGTATGTTAAGTGGATGTTTATTTGTTTATTTACTGGAAAACCAAGCAATCGAATATCAACAACTAAATTAGAAAACATGGTTAAGTCTCTACCGTAGTAAAGACGACCACCATCACATCCTTGGTGATTTCCTCGAGTATGTGTAGCACCTATAAAAGCACAGAGGCGAAGATCAAGTTTTCGTAGTTGGTGGTGACTCCCACTAGCATTCAGAAATACTTCAACACCATTCAGTGCAAGCTCAGTGTGAGGAGGCGTAGGAGTAAAAAGCTCTTCACAAACTTCAGCTGCAACAGCTCTGATGATAAAAAACGGATGCTTCAAAAAATTAGGCAGAGGTAGAGGCACTAAATTCTATACAATTATAATGGGATAATGGGTTGATATCAAATACTGCTTGGTTTTGTGCTCTTGAATTTTTTTTAATTCATGCTTGATACTACCCACTTCAGTATCCATATGACCATAAGATCCGACTCTCTGCTCAAACGCCTGGTGTCTTTTTTGTCTCTCATTTTCCTGTAGCAAATAAACCCTTAAACCCATTTCGAGTTTCTGTGAACATTTGGCTTGTTTAGCCATAGCCATAGCCATAGCCATAGAAGGAAGATATTAGATAGCCGTACCCACCTCGATAGAAAATACAAGTAAGTGTTGGAGGTCGTGCAGTGTTAACAGCTTGTATTGCGAATTTTCCACATTGTAAGACCCTATTCATTCATTTGAATTTGAATTTGAATTTGCTTCATTCACAGAGCCGATGAAACCCAGCAGGAAGGAAACATTCGTAAAGAAGAAACCTGAGAACAGAAACCAAATAACCTAATGAAACCCGAACCCGCCCCACAAACCGACCCAGACCCGGAACTGTACGAACCTTAAACAGACATATAGGTAGAGAAACCAAATAACCCAATGAAACCCGAACCCGCTTCACCACCCGACCCAGACCCGGAACTGTACGAACCGTAAAATCACCAGACGCGTACTGTACGAACTGTAATCCATGTCAGCACTGCAGAGAAGGGGGAACCGTACGCAAAGAATAGAAGCGCGTACGGGCGCGTCGCAACTCCGATTGGGATGCGCCGTCTCCGGCCAACTTTTCGGCGAGCTTACACTGCCAACTTGGTACGCGTATCTTGAGAAATTTGAATAATAGATCTGTAATGGAAGCATAGAGTTTTTATGGGTTACTTAGAAGTGAGCAAGCTGATTAAACTTGACACCTCAGGTTTACCAAAACGACTAGCCAGGTATACGAAGCCATCATCGTGCCAAATAGCAAGAGGGAAGTTACGAAATCTGATTCAAATTGGGATAGAAGAAGGTTCAGCCTTGATCAAGTCCAAACCCTACTGCCATCGAGTGCCCCAAGTGGTCTGGGTCCAGTAAGTTGCACAGTGGATAGATTTCTTACCACCAACAAACACTGAGGGAAACTTGAGAGGAAGGATCTTATGATGGAATAAGAAGAAGCCCCTTGAAGAGGAATCAGGATCATCACGCACGTGACCACCTGAAGAGCAGGAGGCAGCCTCACAGACGAGGAGATAAAGAAGTCACCAAGGTGAACAGAGGACTCGGCCACGGAGTATTTTCTGAAAATAGCCTCAAAAAAACACAAATGGCTTCCGCTAATAATATTTGCTCTGACACATTAACTTTTATAATAAATAAATAAATAAATTGTTCCAACTTCATTTGAAATGGCGTTCAATTTTTTTATTTTCAAATATGCTCAATAAATTTTTTTATCAAATTTATTTCTTTTTTTAAAAAAAATAATTTGTTTTTTAAAAAAATTCAGATAAGTTTTTTGTTTAAAAAAATATGATTAACAAGAATAAAAAAACTGATTAAGAACAATAATGATCATGACAGTATTTCAATGTCAGTCCAAGTGGCTTTGAATTTAAATTATTATTTTCAACACGAGTTCATCTAACATTTAGCCTATTTTTAGAAAAAAGTGAACAAAATGGATGTAAATGAAAATTTTGAACTTGCTTGAGATTATTTTCATAAAATACTCCAGCCACATAGTCCACTCATCTAAGGGAAACTCTTGGAGTTTGAAATATAGTATGGGCCCACATAGCCCTTATCATTAGGGGTGTAAACGAGTCGAATATCAGCGAACATCCTAATGCTCAGATTCGGCTCAACTCAAAAAAAATCAGCTCGGATTCGATAAGAAATTTTTAATTTTGCGCTAAATTCGACTTGGATCATTAGTCGAACCTACTCGACTCGTTTACAAAACGAGTTACTCACGAGCCTTCAAATCGAGTTTCGAATATGAACCATTTCACCTAATACTGAACCACTACATGTTAAATTTATTATTAAACTAATGTTTATATATAAAAATTTTTACTTTTATTTATGTAAAGAAATTATAAAGAATGTAACACAAATTGATAATCAATTCATTGATTTATTTAAGTACAAGATTACATAATTTAATACTACACTTTAAAAATTATAAAGATCGATACAAATATCATATATTTAGCTTGTTAGTATAGATCAGACCAGTATTCGAATATGATTCATGATATCGAGGAGGTATCGAGTATAATTCGAGAAAAAATGAAATACTCGAACCTTAATCTGAGCAAACACTGGAATACTCAAATTCGACTCGTGTATCATTAAACAGAAAACGAGTATGGATCGTATTCGATTCGAATCAACTTCGAATTCGAGCCTTAAATAATATTTTTGAACCGATCTTGAAAATCTGGAGTGATAAATAGATTACAAGATTGAAAAGTCACAATGTCCTTATGCCGTCAAAAAGTCTAATGAAGAGTTACAGTGTCCTTGTCAAGCCAAAAAGTCTAATGAACAGTTACAATCTGGCAGTGCCCTTATTCTGTCAAAAAAAGTGGATTAGATTAAAGAGCAATACATGCACTTATCTGACACAAAGAGGTTGGCTTATAATAAAGCATTTAAGAGAGTTTCCTGCCTGTACTAACAGAGAGGAATCTGACCAGGATATGCAATAATACAACTGATGTTAAAAATAAAAAGAAAAAGGTAGTGTTTTGAAAATTTAAAGGATAAATATAATAGCTGGTAGGAGAGAGTACCAAACAACGATAAAGATACTCAATAGCCCATTGGCAAATGGATGGATGGGGTCCTACTGTTTGACAATCCTTTTTAAAGAAACAAAAGAGAACGGATCCGGTTAGCATGAAGTTTATTTTTGGGAAGTTGGTCAATTGACCAATAAAATGCTGACACACATAGAGTCTCGTCTGCGTGTCAACACTCTATTGGTCAATTTACCAACTTACCCAAAAATGAACTTCATGTTAACCACTTCCAAAGAGAACATAAGGAGAGTAGACTTTTTCTCTCATCCAAGATAAAGTCGAACTAGACCCACTACACCAACATCACTTTAGTGTGCGGTTTGATTTTTAATTTTCTTTATTTTGGTTGTCAAATATGTAATTTTGAAGTTCTCAAATTTTAAAATCAAAATTTCTATTGAATGTATATGCTAATTTTATTTTATTTTTCTCCTTAAATTGATAGGAAATATGAGAAATCACTTTGTATTACAATAAATTATGAGAATTGATATTTTCATAAATTAATATGATATTTTCACAAGTGTATCCCTTTTTTAACTAAACCAACCATAAAAGTTGAATTCTAATATATTTTAACTATTGATTAAAAGTCTATTCATATTCTCTTTCTTACTCATCTATAAAGGGTCAAGCGAAAGTGAAAGATAAATGACTTGAGGTAAAATCAAAAAATATATGTGAATTCTACTAATATGGTATGCATATCTTAATTGCAATTATTTGTTATAATGTGTTGGCGTTGTAATATATTACAATACGTTCATAAACAGTCAAGAACACAGTTTGTGTTCATGAAGTTTATTTTAAGACGTTCCAAAAATAAATTTTAAGCTTTACTTAAATAATACTGCTTTGATTTTGGAAAATGTAAACTACAAGTAAATCAAACACTATTACTGCACGGTGTTCTTTTTCTCAATAAAAATTAGAAAAGAAGAACCAATCAAATAATATTAAAATTTGGTGGTGTTTGAATGCCAGTTAATTCACTTGTCTTTGATTCAGTTAGAGACAAATCTTATTTGATAAAAAATTATTTGTCTCTTAATGTCTCTTAATCGTTAAGATAAAAATTCAAATTTTAACAATTAAGACTTGTCTTTTAATAATTTTTTAAAATTTATGGACAATAATAATCTCAATAAATATATATTATCTACATCACCATTACAGGAAGAAGAAGAACAAAAGTTTAGATTAATATATAATTACACCAAACATCAATCCTAGTATGTAGATTTCAAGAAAGAGAGTATTTGATAGTCTGGTTCACTTGAAGAGGCAGACAAAAATCTTGTTATATATAAGAACTTGATAAATTATTTCTTATTTTAATCTTCTTCAGTGATAACCCAAATTTTCAAATAATATTAACATAAGAATTAAATAAAAAAAATTCTTATTAGGTGATATGTTATGTGATATTGTATTGTATAAGTGAATACGTGCTGTGCAATATGTGATTTTTGTGAATAATAAATATATTATTATATATAAACAAATTGTAGCAACACTTTATAAGAGGAATGATATATATTGGTGTCAAGTTAGTAAATTAAATTCATATTTGAATAAATAATTTAATATATATTTATAAATGAATTGATTGAAAACAATTTAGGGAGAGGAGAAAAGTAAATTTAATTATATAATATATATGGTATAATTTAAATAAATGATTTAAATTAATTAATAGAAGTGAGTGTTAATTATTTAAGTTAATGATTTGTAGTACGTCCCAAAAATATTTTGCTGCACAGATTCGAACTTGAACCACCAATTTGAAACTTTGGTCCAATGACCACCCGAGCTGCCGAGCACCATGGGCTTAGCTGTTACTCCCTCCGTTTCCTAAAAGATTGTCGTTTTAGAAGAAAAAATTTATTCCAAAAAATTTGTCGTTTACAACTTTCGAGGATAATAAATTATTTACTTTCATATATTATCTCTACCTTCTCTCATTGTCTCAATAAATTCTCTACCTTGTATTAATAATTTTCAATTTCCCATAAAGGGATAGTGATGAAATTTCAAACAAATTTTACTTGGTAAATGACACTTTCTTAATTCATGCGCCAAAACCTTAAACGCCAAAACCTTAAACGACAATCTTTTAGAAACGGAAGAAGTATTATTTTGCAAAAATTAATCTTTATAACTTAACAATTCATTTCCTCAAATTAAAAGACAAAACAAGACCCATTTCTTATTTCTTCTTTTAAACACTTCAAATCATTCTTCAATTTGACTTTCTGGGCTTATTGCGGATAAAGAGAAACCTGGATTCTTATTTTGACTACCTGTACAAGAAATGTTGCAATAAGATAAAAAACAGTATTAACTGCACATTACAAGTAAAATATTTAATCATCCCCAAATACTACTGCCTACTCCATCAACAAATGGAACTTTTTTAAGAAACAAAAATAACTGGCAAATGGAACATTTTTGTCCAACATGGCGGAGTATCATAAACATTTACCATGATTACATACTACAAATTAAGACATAGTTCTACCACGAGTATTTGTTTCTCTACTATCATACACAACTGGTTGGATTCCAACTGATTCACCATGATTACATACTACAATTGTTTCCTTACTATCTTGTACACCTGGCTCAATGCAAAGAAATTCATCAGACTGGTAACTATTAAAAAAAGTCCCTACTATCCTCCTCCACAACTGGTTGAACAAAGTGCAACTCAACATTACTCTTGAACAATTTCAGCCAATTGAACGTTGATCCAGATGAAACTCCACATAGCAGAAATGGCTTTGTTGACAATTCTGGCTTGCTATACTTGAGTACCGCCATCCACCTGCCAATGAATTTTTTTGGAGTTTTGCTAAGATGTTTCAACAAGAAATTAAGTGGTACAAGTTTAAATATTAAAAGGATAGGTACTCAAGAAAATACTAAAAGCCTTCATGTATCAATTTACATTGGTAAATATCAAGTTTAAATATTAAAAGGATGGTACTCAAAAAATAATAAAAGCCTTCATGTATCAACTTACATTGGTAAATATTAATTGCGCCTTAAATAAAGACCTTGACCATTTTTTTAAAAAAAGGCATAAACGTTGCAGATTGATTAGCTCCTTTGAATCGATTGGAACAACAAAAGAACGAAGAAACAGAAAGAGAGGCAAAGACAAGTTGACGAGAAAACGATTAGAGAAACAGAACAAATAGACAAGAAGCATATTGATCGATCACCTCCTCCAATTGCCTCTTCTGCTGAAGAGAAGCACTAAAAGGTAATCTACATTTTTTCACAAAAATATAATAAAAAAAAAAACTTTTTGGGTTCATATTAACAAACTATACCACCTACACAGCCCTCCACCCCACAACAGCCAAGGAATACTACTGAACAAGTTCTGGATGAAACTTATCATTTCAAAAAAGACTTGACCTGAATACCCAACAGAAGCATCTTTTGCACATGTTTTCACTTATAAAATATAGGAAAAATGACTTATATTTCGAATAATGTTGTCAAATGTGGATTGACTAACATGAAATTGTAAGCGATAAAATAGAGAAGTAATATGTGGGTCCCTTCTTTTCCTCCTATCCAATATATCCACATACGTTGGTAGTATTTAATATCGATATGAATTTGTCATATAGTAACATTCTAAATATAAATATAATTTGTTCATGCAAATCATGAGTCCAACAAAACCATTTGCATGCATTCAGATGAAATCGCAAAGGGGAAATAAAGAAAAAAGAAATACAACTCGAAAATAATGCATAACAATTACCTTAAAGTCACCATCTCTTGTGCTTAAGCTTCAAGCTCTTCAAGATGTATCTAATGACTTCCTTCAGTGTTGCTTTCCTATCTTCTTTTGAATTCCAGAGCTCAGAAACCACATACCTACCACTTGGATTGTATTCATTCATCTCCAACAAGGCTTTACTTACCGCACTATATATTTCAATTCCCCACTCCTTCAAATTTCTAAGCATTTCATCATCCGGGTCAATAATCTCCTGCAATAGGCCAAATGTTAATTTCTGACGGTTCCTAAAGTATACAGGACAACAGAATAACATAAAAGCACGATGAAAACTCTTTAAAAGTCGCTGCAAATTTGCCTAGCTGAAAGGCTTTCATATCAATTTCTCCCATTCTCTTAATGCTGATATTAGTGCGCGGGCCGCTCAACATCTCGCTCAAGCCCTGTCAATGATGACATTAGTTTGAAGAAATATTACTAAGCAAAAGAGTAATCAGAGGGCTGATAAAGGGAATACTCATAACTTGCTGCAATATAGTTATGTCAATCAAACAATCTAGGTAACTTAATCAACTATTTCCACTAGATAACATCTCCACTATCAGATTAAGATGCTTTTTTTTATAGCCCACTACTACTTCTATTTTCCCTTTATAATTTAGAAAAATAATTTTCATATAATCATACTTATTGTCCAATAATATATCTAACTTAAATTCGCATACTACAATCGTAGTACTCATTCCATTACCGTCCCCAGCCTTTTGGTTGCAACTTTCTTTAGGTTGCTTTCCCCTTTTCATTACTCACAAATTTCTTAAATGAAAGGCCACTGAACACGCGAAAGATTAGAGCGAGCGAGCGAGAGAGAAACGACTATTAATGAAACCCTAACTTTTTGCCTCAATTTACCGAACCCTCAATTGTGGGTATCTAAATTTCTCAGCTTTAGATGACAGAGGGAGACGCAGATGAAGAACGAAAGAACTAAATGAGACTGAGACTTTAAGACTCAGCAGATCTAATTTGGGAATCTGTTTTATCTTTTAATTTGAAGGAAATGAATTGTTTAGTTATAAAGATAAATCCTTGCGAAATAATAGCAGCTAAGCTCGTGGTGCTCGGGTGGTCATTGGACCAAAGTTTCAAATTGGTGGTCTCGAGTTTGAATCTGTGCAGCGACATATTTTTGGGAAATGCCCACGTCAAGGTTTGCGTTGACCAAAAGAAAAGTGCTCAATAACTAAAAACCCCTAAAGTTCAGTGGTGGACATGTATTTCATGTGTGCCTAAACAAGAGAATTAGCATATTTTGATGAGTTGGTCAAAATTAGTGACCAAAGTTGTGAGTAGATATGCTATTACTAATATAATACCAATATTATATGCACTTTATATTAAAGATTTACATTCTGCGGTTTGTCCATAAAATTGGTAAGGAGCACATTGAGACGCGGAAAAAAGAAAAAAACAAACAAATTAGAAAATTAAATAGTTGTTGTCGCTTCAATTTCTGCATGCAGCCTACAATCATGTTTTTAAAGGGTTTCAAACCCAATTTTAGATCATTCAAACTCCAATTAAACACGGAATTAATCCCCAAAAAATCAATTGAAGTTCTTCTATGTGAGTGACATGCAGACAGACCTGCCAAAAAGCAATTGAATTTATGTTATTTTACATTATATATATACTTGGATTACTAACTTGATACCAATATATCTCATTCCTCTTATAAATTGGAGCTACCAATATATATTTGGATGCAAAGAATGTCACTACGCCACCAGCTCAGGAACCTGCTGGGTATCCTATAAAAACTATACCAAAAATGAATGGTTTAAACTTGTTTGCACAGGAAGAAATATAAAACAATGCGAGCCTTCAATTTCAATATAGTTTGAATGCCGCAAACTAAATGTAGTCAGAACACTCCTTTCTTCACTTATTTTTATATAAAAGCAAAAAGAGAGGAAGAGTGATATGAACTCATTTTCTACTTATTACAGAGTTGAATATTCCATAATTGTATTTAATTCCTTCCTCCATCTAACCAACAGTCATGTCCAACAAAGATGAAACACAAGAAAAATAAATTAAAAATTAAACAAACAAGAGCAATTACCTTCCGGAAGAAATCAACGGTCAGGTAACAACACTCCATTTCAACTAGCTGTAGAGTAGCTTTCTTGCTTTCATCCCTCATTGTTGGACATTATGCGTCTGCTACTACAGGATTTTTTATATGTGCACTTTTCACTAGCACCATTTGAATTTCAATGTCCTACGAGCAAAAAAAAATACACATTTCAACATCCGCTTAATATTGATCGTTTGACATTTTTACCTCAAATTTTGTTACCTTTCTCGTTCGAAGCCATCTTTGAATAGAAGTCATTTGCAGAAGATTCTTGATCATGCAACTCTTTGCCAGCCAGTAGTAATATGTTTCTTAGTAAGATGCAAGTATTTCACTAGAGTCAAAATATTATTTGTGAAACTTTACTTCTAAATGTTCACAATTGTCTATGAAAATATTTCTTATCTTTCGCATGAAATATATATGAAAATAGAACAAAAATTATGTTTTCTTTTCTCCAGTCAATGCCTTACGAACATGGATGGATTCATTAAAACCTGGATAGTTAGGGTTTATTCATATTCATAGCAGCAAAAGACAACAATTCTGCATAATAATCTGACATGACTTGCAGAGGAGAAATTTTTGCTATGAGAAAAAAGGGATAGAGGATTCCTCAACAAAAAACGTCACCAATACAATACCATATATCCAGTAACACTAGTAACTATTACATGGATGTCGTACTGGCAAGCCTCAACGCATGCATGAAGAACAATGTTGCAACATTGTGTATTTGGTTTGCAACCAACCAGAAGCATCTCTTCAAATAATTATCAATGATGACCACGTAACTACGTTGGGAGTAACACCAGCTGAAAGCATATCTTCTTTAATTTCCAGTGCCATTTGCCACATCTTTGCATCAGCAAAGACCTGTCATTTGATGCAGAATATAAAGATATCAGATAAGAAATTTTTAATAGAATGGCTGTATAATGTACAGGAGAAGTGTAAAAAGTATGCAAGAGCAGTAAGAATGTAAGGTATTAGACACATAATGTCCATTTTAAGACTAAAGTATATTTACTATAGATAGATAATACCTTAATTATTGTGATGTATGTGAAAACATCTAGTTTCAATACTCCTGTTGATTCCAAATGTTGTACCTCCCTATAAATTTCCGGGGCCAAATCAACTCTTGAAGCACGACAACAAGACTTCAAAAGGATGTTGTAAGATGTCATATCAGCAGCAACAGCTAGATTCTAGACATATAATACGAAGCAGATAAAAGAAAATTTCTTGTTGATAAGAATACATTATTAAACTTCCGCGTATGTTCAACTAGCTTTTAGCATAGAAGAAACATGAGATCATCTCCTACTACAATAGAGTACAAGCCTAAGTTGTTTAAGTATGTGCTCATTTGTGTGCCAGCTTAAGGGAAGCGCTATAATGAGTTTTAGATTCCTAACCAGTGTATTCCACCAGACACTATTGATTAATGAGACCAATGGACCAATACTGGACAAAATGTACCTTTTAACAATCTGGCAACATTCTCTCCGAAATGCCTCTTTTGTAGCCCCACCAAACAACTTTGGACCAATCCCTAGCTTCTGAACACCACTCAACGCATCCACCAGTCTCCTAATCTCCCCTTTTTCAACCATTTCAACAACTCCCATCGAAACAAGCTCAGAGTAGAGCAAAGCCACGAATTGGGAGGGTTTTACGATTCTCCCAGAAGTAATAGAGAAGAAACCGCGTTAAAAAGGGCGAAGAACAGCGGGAAACAGTCATGTACCGGACGGAACCCATATGACCTGAGAGGGAACCTGAAAACCCGTCCATTAATGGGGCTCCGACCCGTAACTGTACGAACCGTAAAATACCAAACCATAACTGTACGCACTGTACACCTGTTCCGAACAGTAGGGGAGGAGTAACCGCATGGAACGAAGAGCAGCGCGTGAAGGCCTCTGACCAACCACAAATCACATGACACTCGAGTACTCCAACAAAATTAGTAATAAAAACATATAAATTGCACCACCTCAAACCAAAGCCTGAGTGATCATGTAAAGAGGAGACATCAGTGGGTATGAGAGGGAGTGCAGATAGATTGAGGGAATATGAAATCAGTACCTTCGAACAAAGCAGGTTAAGCAGATGGAATAGTGGAACCAAATCAGACCCAAATCGTGGAGCCTCCACTACCCTACCAAATATCTCATGCACCCCGGCTTAGACTTGCCACCAAATAGATCTGATAGGAAAAAAGAGAAGGCGGATCCGACCGCTGGTGCTTTTAAAAAGTAGAGAGATAACAGGTGATGGTTGAAAATAGAAAGCTAAAGAACTGTTTGAAGTCCGGAGGGAAAAATATACTAGTAAAGAGGGACTCGACAAATAAGTGTTTGAAGTCGGGAAGGAAAAATATAGGAAAGACGGACACGGAAAAGACTAAAGCCATAATTATCCTGCCACACAGTAGAATGGACTGAAGAGTGGTAGTGCACGCCATTATTCATTCCTTCCACAAAGTAGACTAGTATAGCATTGACAAATGGATGGATAAGTCCCACTCTTTGACAAATCCCTTTTAAAATTATAAACTTATTTTAAAGCAGGATGGATAATTGGTATTAATTTAATAACTACAAAAAGTCTTAAAATATGAGTTTTGCACTAAATTGTGTTATTTACTTATTCTAGCACTTATGTTTCAACTGGTCAACAACGGTTAAACAGGTATTTTAATTTTTTTTTATTTTATGAGTCTTTTAAAAAAATATGAAATTAGGTATTAGTAAATTCTTGTAATGAAAATGTTTTTTATTTTATTTTTATAACTCTTGTTATGGAGCGCAGGGTACTTTTCTTTTTTATATACCATTTTTGTTGTCTAGTTATTACTCTTAAATCTATTTACTTATCTAATTGGGGCTAATTTCAAATTAAGTAGCACTTGAAAACTATAACTTTTTATAATTTACAAAATTCACAAGTTTTACGAAAGGTAAAACTAATGAAAATACCCACTGTAGTTGACATGTTTTACTAATCACACTATTAAATTTTTAATTTTTTAAATTACGTCACTAAACTAATTATTATTTTGAAATTGGGTCATTCCGTTAAAAAAAATGGATGTTGATTTTTTATTGACAAAACTAATGAATAACGTACCACTGTAGTTGACATATTTTACTGATTCCACCATTGAACTTTTAATTTTATAAATTATCCCATTAAACTAATTAATATTTTGAAATTGTGTCCTTCTGTTACAAACCTCACAAATGTTAAATCGTTTTAGTTTTTATCCTACGTGAACGCGAAAAAGAAAAAATAAAATAAACAAATTTGATTTATTATCTCTCTTCCTTACTCTCATCTCTCTCTTCTTCCCCTACTTCCTAATCAAATAGATGTGGGCATTTTCTCTATCTAAAATATATGAAAATTCTTAGATCTGAATACCCAAAATATTGAATTGAGTTTCAAATCTCATTGTTAGATATAATAATGGAGTCTAAATCTCCAACAACAACAACAGATGAAGTAAATGGTGTAGCAGTAAGTTTCATTCCTCACAACTCCGACTATCAGCAGTCTTATGTCTCCGAACTATTTTCATTCACTCTCGATCGCCTCCACAAGGTCCACTCCTTTTCCAATCTCTCTATATATCTACGTGTGTGTGTGTATATATACATGTGGTATTAATATTTGATTAAATTAATTTTGTTGGAATTGCATTTATGATTTGAAAGGAGTCTGAGTTTTTACAGATGGATGCAGAGATAATTCAGAGGTAGATGCAAAATGTTGTTGTTGCCAATTACCGCGTTTTTATTTCTACTGCTGATGCATTGCTTTTCATTCACGATAAAAATTTTTCTATTGATAAACATATGAGATTAGAGTACCCAAAATATTTTGATTTTTTTGCTTTAACTTTCAAGTTTTTAATTATTTTTTGCCACATAAGTAGTATTTTTTATTTTTGAATTTCTTTTCCAGGACCACATAGATAAAAAATTAATGTCTGCTTAATTTTTTTTAACAGAATGACATAATTTCAAAATATTAATTAATTTAATGTGGTAATTTGAAAAATTAAAAGCTTAATGGTGTAATCAGTAAAACGTACTAACTATAGTGGGTAATTCATTAGTTTTGTCGATAAAAAATTAACGTCCGTTTATTTTTTTAAGGGAATGACCTAATTTCATAATAATTAGTTTAGTGGGGTAATTTGAAAAATTAAAAGTTCAATTATGTAATCAGTAAAACCTGCAAACAACATTGAAAATTTCATTAGTTTTGTCTTAGCATTCTAAGGCATAATTTATTGTAATACAAAGTGATTCCTCACCTATCCTGCCAATTTAATGAAGAAAATAAAAATAAAAATAAAATGAGCACATACATTTATTAGAAAATCTGATTTTGAGATTTGAGAACTTGAAAATTGCATATTTGACAACCAAAATAGAGAGTTAAAAACCAAATCGCACAACTAAAGTGATGGTGTAGTGGGTCTTGATTCTTTTAATCAAACGTGTGGCTAACGACAATAAATAAAAATAGGTAACACTTTTTCTCTAATTGTATCCATAAAATGTGTTCTATTACAAAAAATACAAATTTTAAGCATAGATATTTGTTTACTTCTAGTCTGTTGATTTTTAGTGTTACTGAGGAAATGATGCAAATTTATATACTACCATAAACAAATAAAATTAGAATATTGTTAGAAAACAAAATTTTGGCAAATGAGAAGAGAGTATAATCTTCTTGTGGAATGCAGTATGGTAGCTTATCCTTATCCTTCTTGTTGCAACTAATTGTTCAACTCATACAATAATATCACATGTTCCATGTACCATTCAAATGAGATAATGTTGTCAAAACTATATGACCTTTGATAAATGAAAAGTCCGTCATCAAGGAAGCCAATGAACACAACAAATGTTAACTTTGCTTTAAAGTGTGTGTTAATAACAATTTAAGTAATAAATTATCACTAAACTTATATCCCATTAAAAATATAAACATAAATTATTATTTTTTGTTAATGCTTCCCTTTTGGAAGACTACATATAGATAGACACACAAAGGGATCGAGAGAAATTTTATAAAGACGAAGATAGATTAACCAACGTCAATGATTTTTCAACTGTGTCTCTTGATACCATGGTAGCATCTATTGTTTCTTCTTTGAATTTAAGTTTATTCTTAGATCCAACCACTGCTTACTTCGCCTCTTCAAGTTCATGTCGGACAGCTAATAACTGCAAGAATGTTAAAAAACCCATGGTTAACTCAAAATTAGCATGGGGTAGCATAGAGGATCAGAAAACAACATAGTACACATATATGATCGGATTCATTTTTTGGGGGTGCTTTTATAAGCTTCCGTGTAAGAATTAGACTTGGCAAAAAATAGGTTTAAGTTGGTTTTGGGTTACATAAAATAGGTTTGAGTTGATTTTGGAACCAAAACCATATTACCTATATTTAATATGGGTTATGTGGTTTGGATTTAAATGGTCACAATATCTAAATGTATAAAGAACAAATAAGTATCCTTCGAAGAGGCGTAAATGTGAAATTGATAGCCTTAAACCCCTAATACACATTTGATGACTCATAGGTCTTGCTATTTCACTTTTTATCTTTTACTTTAACAGAAATTCAGAACATATTTAATTTAACAGGACAATCACAACTCTTTCTATCAAATGAAGGAAAACCTCTTCGAAGTTATATCATGTGTAGGATATTGCCAAGTTTACAAGCACCCGTGTTCCAATTGGAAAACATTTTGGCTTCATTTTAAAAGTGAAAATGATACTACTACAATACAAGCAACAACTACTAAAATCCAAGACTTGGTTTAAAATAGTGGCTAAGATGTTGACAAGTTGACTCAAGCGTGTTCTTTGAATTTTATATTCGGTTGACACAAGTAAATCAGATATTATAACTTGTTGTGACTTGTCCATTATACTAGAGTAATGGAATTTTATTGTCGTTCCACTTTTTTGATGGACAATTCAAGAGGACCAAACACCAAATTGTTGGAGATTTCTGGCAATGTGTAATAAAAGGATGAGAACTTACCCGGTTGCAGTAAACATCTGCATCAGTTTCTTATGGTTGGGACGGCATTGGTCAACTAGATCAGCTATGACTTCATCCTTTACAGCCTATAGCAAAGATGAAAACAATATAATGTTGCTCGGCAAATGAACCAAGAAAAAGGTAATTCTGTTGCACATACCATAGGGTCATTTGGATTCACAGCCTGCAACATGGAAGATAAAACATCCAGAACCTCGCGCATCGAGCTTATGCTTGACAAACTTATGTGAAAAGAATAAAACAAATAAAAAGATTAGCTGTTATATAGCATGAATGGAATATGGATCAAATAGTATGTAAAATGAGTCAAAACCTCACCTTAATGTTTCCATCTCAGATGACATGGCTTCATCAAGCCTCGTTGAAGAATTGCTTGGCATCCCATAACCTGCATGAGCATGTCCAACTGTTGGGTGGGTAACAGGAGGTGTGAATATCAGAGCTGAATCTGATGTACGTTGGGGAAATTCAACTCCAGATCGCTGCCATGAATAGTAAAAACAACATATATTAAAGTCATACCATCAATTATCAACAGGAACTTCATATTTAAATAATGATGTATACAACTTTTAAACTTGGAATAGCATATAGAAGGAATAACACATAAAAAGACCTCGCAAAAGGTATTAGACATCTGTAAATAAAGGTGAATAATCTATTTTCTCTTTTCTAAAACAAATATGCAAGTTTACAAGAGTGCTGCATTCTATATGTGCTTCACTTCTTTATTGCCATGAGCACCAAATAATTCAATCTTTAATTTGCAAATAAAATATTTGCAAGAGTGAGCACAACGGCTCAACAAGTTTAACATTTAACACATTTCACATAATTCATATTTTTTTCAAGCTTTGCATTTTATACATACTTCATAATACTCATGCTTCGCATTTCTCAAATTATATAATTCACGTAGAACAATTAACTTAAATATCAACTAGATATCAACAGTTATTATCACATTATTGCACATTAAAACAGATTCATAAGAATTTCATATAAAATTGCATATTTGCATGTAACACATAATAATAAGTTCTGAAAAACTTGCCTTAAATGTCCCGCATAACTTCACGCAAATGCGCCCTTCCAACGTCTTGAATAGCTTGCTCAAAAGCACAAAACATCTCAAGTAATTCTTGAACTTATTTTATTGAATAGGGGATGGATCGAGTCGTGTCAATTAAATGGATTACAAGAAGGCAGAAGTCTATTATTATCTTTCATGATGAATCTCAGAACACTTATCAAGTATAGTATAGCCGAACTTGAATAGCAGCATAGACCGTCAATATAAATTCACGAATCAAAAGAAACTTCAATAATCTTTAGATAATGAATTCATAAGGGAATTATCAATTCAAGATACAAATTATTCATTTCAAGCTTCAAAAGGAACTTTGATCCAAGATTTCTACTCAAAGAAGAAAGTTAGTATACTTGCAATAAGGCTTGTCATTGAATAAAGTTTTTCAACCAAATGTTAATTATGGAGGAAAGTTGAAATACTTGCACTCTTGGTGCAAAGCAATTGATTCTACGCGATTACGTGAACCCGAAACGTTATGTTCTTGAAAAGCGCCTATTTTACACACATAAGGTCATTACTAGATATAATACAACCACTATATTTCACAAATTCCTTTTTAAACTTGTGTTTTTTTCCCTCATATTTAAACAACTCACTTTAATTACTATATTTCTTAAATTTATTTCTAATATTATATACTAATTATAATTAATATATCAAGTTATATGCATTTATCAATTTGCTTTCACCTTGCATGAACTAACTGTCAAGATGACTACAACAGAAGCAAAACAGTCAACAAGCAGGCCAGGCTAGCTGCTGCCCAGCACTGCCCTGCAGCCGAGCCTCAACATCTCTCCTTTGATAATTTCTATCTTACAACTCACATCATTAAATGACACCAAACCTTTAACAGGTTATATAGGCATGTCATAGTATTTTTAAAAATTGTAACTCAGCTAAAATGGACACTCTAAGACAGGCAAATCAGGCGCCAAAGTTGCCCAGTTGAGACTGTTGCAGTAGCAGCCACGCCTGCTGCTACTACTCCATCTCCAATGCCAAGTTGCTAGATTTGTTATTTTATAATTCTCAAACCATAGATCCAATCAAAGTCAATTTCTAATATGCTATAACTGGTATAGAATTCTATTTTTAGAAAATATAAAATAGCTAAAATGATCAGTTTAGATAGATTTTACAGAGCTCTAAAACTGCTCTGCCGAAACAGTTTGGTAGTTATGCACCAATATGACTTTTATTTTAAATCCAACCTCACTTAGCTCATGTAAAACATTCCATGTATACTCTATAACATATATGAAGGATACCTTACTCACTACAGTACCTCAATTGCTCATTTTGGTCTTAACAGTTCTATGAAGCATACAATCAAACAGGTCTAGGCACATGTTTTAAACCACATTCTCCTCCCTAATTTCTCTGCACAACAACTAAACTCCATCTAACATACAACCCAATTAACACAGTTATAATACTCTGAATTTTATATAAAATAGTTAATTTTTTTGAAAACTCCATCTAACTTACAACCCAATTAGCACAGTTATAATACTCTAAATTTTATATAAAACAATTAATTTTTGCTTCAAAAATCAAGATTTAAAACTTACCTTGCTTTAACAGTTTAATAAGCTGAAATTGACACTTATGATTCAGTTAGAACCCTTTCTTTTTGCTGCCCTGCTATCCAAATTATCCAGCCCAGTTTACATTTAAACTATCTGGCTCCATTCTTGCTCAATTTGCTAGTTTAGCCGACAAAGAAGAGAAGTTTTTGATAGAATTTTGGGGTGCATAAATTCGGTAATCAAGAAAATAAGAAATAGATTTGAGATGGAAGGAGAACACTTATTCTTGCCAACTCATGCTTTATATTGGCTTAGTGGCTTAGTTATAATTAGACGCGGATTGGACGCGTTTTAAACGCGGATTTGATGCGTTTTGGACGTGGGTTAGACACCAAAACGCGTCTAATCCGCGTTTTGGGCGTGGATTTGACGCGTTTTCCCTATCACGCTATCACCCATCTCAATCCATTTATTTATTTTTTTAGCTCATTAATCACTTCAATTTTTCCAGTTAGAATTTTTGGTATTTCAAGTTTTTTTTTAAATTTCTTCCACTTTGAATTTTTGGCATTCCAAAAATAGGATCCAAACACATCTAGATATGATCTAAAATGCTAGGAGAGCCTCAAATGAAGTATTAAATATAAATAAATTAGGCCCAAGCACAATAATTTACAAAAAACACTAGATCTAGGCTAGATTTAAGATAAAGATGAGGTGGGTCGTGGGTCCAATCAATCTGACCAACATCTAATTTCCTTGCGGCCCCAAATTTCGACCCGCCTAATGCAAAAATTATTTTTTTGTTGTCAAAAAATAATTTACGCTCGACAAACCCGAAACATCCATCCATACTTTTCCAGCCATACTTTTGTAGAAGAATCGTTGGGTTCTCTTTTTATCCCGAAACATCCATCCTATCACGAGATGCCTTGTAAAAGAAAATTTTTGAATCAGCGATAGCAAGGACAGTTGATTAACATACATACTTATAACTTGTTGATGATATAACATGTTGACTGAACTATAATAATATTTTAGTGGAAGGAAAAATCTAGAGCATTATTAGAACTTCACTCATATTAGTTAAACCGATTTTTGGACACTATTTTTCATCCTAGCTTGTACGAAGCCGACAACTAAACTGGTTAAATACCATGTCATCTTGTAGAACACATTATTGTTTGCCATGCTTATCCTTTTCATTACTCTATGTAGAAAATGAATAATTTATTAGAAAGAAGAGAGATCCAATAAAGGAAAATAATTATCTCCCCAAAAAAATAAAAATAAAATAACTAGAAATTGCTACAAAGTCATAAGAAAGGATTGCCCCCAATTTCCTATGGAGATCCGGAATAAAAACACCTTTGAAGTCCCAAAAACCACAACCAAGAGATGCAAGGGAAGACAATTTGTCCCATTATAAGGAGGAAAGGGAGAATTTTTGTTGAAGATCCTAGTGTTCGTTTCAATCCAACATCGCAACAAAATAGCTATACAATTCTTTTCCTAAGTTAAACAAGCACTTAGCCACAAAATCTTCCCCAGAAACTCCACCCCCAAATAAAAAATAATAATAATAAATATAGTAAAAAAAAAACATGATCTCTAACAGATTCTCTAGTGATAATAGCAAACCAATATATGACATATATTCTCTTAGGACAATCTAATTATACACTACAGTAAGCAATACTAACACAAAGTTCCTCAAGTCAAGCAAAATCTAAACAATCTTGCCAACACACCTTACCCGAGAAAATAAATGCATATAACAAAATGACAATGAGTAAATAAAAATATCATTTGAAGAAGCATTAAGGACCTTTCCTCTCAAATTTGTTTGAGTGATCCTACTCGTACACCAAATCCTACCTGTGCAACTGCTGCTCTCGAATCATTAGCTTCAATTTCATGGGATTCAAAATTTGGTGTCCCAGACCTTTTATTTTTGATAATCTCGATTTGCTTCAGCGCTTTATTTAGAACTTCTATAGAATGATCCTGAATATATATTATCGAAATAATGGTCAAAATAGAAACAGTACTAGATCAAACCTAAGAGTCGTGTATGAAAAGAATGATTAACTAAAGAAATGACACTAGTTCCATCCAAGATGTTCGGCACGGACAAACAGTTTGGAGGGACTTGTAAATATTGCAAGATATACCCATCTTGAGCCAAGAATCCTTTCCCAACAAGTTTTTTCCTAGTCTCATCAGGAATCTTTCTCGGAATCACCATGATCTGGTCATTGTCGAGGGTATAAAAATTAAATAATAATGAGAATGTTGAACTTGTATCAAATACAAATATTCTACAATTTGGACTTATCGATATATAAATTTATACGCTTAGACCAAGACAGCATCCTGCTAGTCACCTTCAATTCATAGGATCGAATGTCCAAATGCAAAAAAATCTTTTACCAATATCCAACCACCGGTCCACCAGGACTCGTAATCTCAGAATTAACAAATGCTCACATTTGTAATCAAAGAATAGGAGGCAGAGAAGTAGCAATGCAATACAAAGATGAGTATAACGTTCTAAACTAAAACGAGACTTCAAGTTTCAATCTTAAACATTAGGAGTTCAAACGAAACAGCTCAAGCTCAGCTCATATAAAACTTGTTCAAAACTCATTTATTTAACAAATGGACGAACTTAATAAGTGAAGCTTGAGAATGACATGCTCAACTCTATAAGAGTGTGTGTGTGTGTGTGTGTATACATACACACACCCATACACATATATCTTCCACACCTTTCTCAGTTTTGGGTGTTAATTTCCTCCCAAATATCAATAGAATTATCTGCTTCTGTGGTCCCATCACCTGCTAGAGTGTAGAGTGTGCTACAATCACAAGTATCGATCTTTGAAAATGGTAGTTACTGCAGCAAGGAAACAAATTTTGCATATAAGAATATATCTTGCATGAGATTGCAAGCAGAAAGATATAGTCAAGGGACCTAAAAGAAGTTAGCGGCCTTGCAAGCCACAAATTAGAGATGATATAAAGATAAATTTCAGAATTCATCATTAACAAAACTAAATTGAAATGAGAGAATAGGAGATCACAAACCTTAGAAGGAAGCAAAGCTTAACTATAGCTATCACCATAAAAATCTAAGAAAACAACTTCAATTAAAAGCCAAAAAAAGAAAATAGGAAAACAATTCATCTGGAGAAAATCAAATAGAAAAGTAGCATCAGGATAAAAGGTTCATCTTAAATTTGTCACTAGTTAATAAGCCATAGCCAAAAGCTCAACCAAAATGCTAAGGAAGATATACCTACCTACCTCGATCAATCAAGAATACAATTGTTGAAGGTTAACGGCTTGTATTTGCGATGCTACTTCGAATTTTCCACATCGTAAGACCCGATTGATTGATTTCAATTCACAAATTAGCGAAAGAAAAACCCAACAGACAGAAAACGTTCAAATAACCCATATAACCTGAGGGAACCTGAAAACCCGTCCAAAAATGGGGCTCCGACCCTAATTGTACGAACTGCAAATTTACTAAACTGTAACTGTATGCACTATAAACAAGCTCCGAACAGCGCAGAGAAGAGTAACCGTAGGCAAAGGAAAGCTGCACGCTTGAGCGCGTCAGAGCTCCGATCTGGTCATTCCGTCAATTATTGTGCACAACTGAGCTTGCTACTTCAATCATCTTCTTTCATCTCCCTTCACGATTTGGCTTTCGTGGAAAAGAAAATGATGTTTGTGTTGCATACCGTAGCCAACCCCTGAGTAACTTGCAAAGGACCATCTAGGCTCACTCCTAGTAACAAGAAGAAATCACAGTTTGGTCCTCTACAATTTGCCCCCTTTTCCGAATGGTAATTTATTCATTTAGTTTCCATAAATCCATCCCATATGTTACTAAGTACTGTAGATTATCTTATCAAAATTACTTTGACCATTTATTCAACCATGGTATTAGTATCAGATTAAGGAAAATATTTAATATTTCTCGAGTGCAACACAGTTAATTATCAAAATAATCCTTAAATTACATTATTATTGGACATTTATTTAATTTTCAGTCACATCTAGGTGACCAATACTTGATGCACAACACAGGAGAGTGGCGGGGAAAAGGCTTGCATTTAAGTTTAAATCTCTCTTGATAAAGTGTGCAACATACATAAGCTAAAGTTTGATTTTTTTTTTCTCATACTCCTAATCTGATCTTGTTGCTTACACATGGAGTATTTTATTCCTATCTTAATTAAAAAAATCTGAACTAGCAATGGCTAAAAAACTCTGTGCTGAGGCTTGGCAATCTGTGCTTAATGCACATGTAAAACCCCTCACAACACATAAAATCTCGTTTAACTAAATAGATACAATAATATAAGAAGATTGAACAATAATCAATACCTCAAATGGAATGAGTCACCAGAAAGAGCTTTTGATCCTGTAGAGTTCAACCTCCACTTCAACACCATCCCAGCTTAAAACTTGACATGATCAACGTTTTTCTTCCTCCCTGGAGCGGAAGGTAATGTAATTTTGCCATAAATCACCTGGTACTTGATTTTGTGATTGAAATCTCAATTGCTAATTTAGCAAATTCTTTAATTTCCACAAAAAGAGGATGATATTCATTTTTCATGTTCATCAAACTATTCATATCATCATCCTCAATTCCTCCTCCTCCGACTCCATCGAGATTAGTGATTCTTCTTTCTTCTCCTCATCATCAGTTGTAGTATAAGAGAATCTTTATTCTTCTCTTCATCATCATCAAATAGGATTTTTGCAGGAATTTTGTTAAATTATAGGGATTTCACTCGGGTTCGGGTCAAAGGTAGCGGGCCAGCTGGGAAAATCACACTTTGGTACCCTGCAATTCTAGTGGTCACTTGTTGAATTATTCATATCTGTGACTTGTCACTAAAAATTTTCAGTCTTGATTAAAAAAAATCCAGTCTTTTCTTTTCCGTCCAAAATACTCGAACTCACAGAGAATCTAATTCCATAAAGATTTCAATCTCTCGGTCACAATCTCATCTTCATCCACTTCAGCAACTCAACACCTTGTAACCCACGTCGTCACTTATTTACTATTCCATAAGCAAGCACCACTGCAATTGGAGATTGAGGATTGAAAATGCGATTGTTGAAGGTTGCAGCCTACAATTTGAATCAATGGGCTATGGATTTCGATTGCAATATGAAAAACATCAAGGAATTCATAACTAGGGCTAAAGAAGCAGGCGCTGTCATTAGGCTTGGCCCTGAGCTCGAAATTACTGGCTATGGTTGCGAAGACCATTTCTTGGAACTCGACACTGTTACACATGCGTAAGTTTCTTACTTCAATCTGTGTTTATCTATATTATGAATGTTTTAAATGATTTGAGGAACTGAATTTGGTAAGTATCATTTCACTTGCAGGTGGGAATGTTTAAAAGAGATTTTTAGTTGGTGAGTATCATTGTATGCGCACATGTGTCTTCAGAGAATACCAAAAATGACTAGCTTTTATATAGTTGCACTAACTATGCAGCACCTATGATTACTAACCATATTACTGGAGCACTGCCAGTATAAGGCAAAAACTGACCTTTTACTACGAGCTGGCACATGCAACCAACAATAGCAGCTACAGAGGAGCTATCAGCCCCGCCAGAAAAGGGAAGTAAAAATCCAGAAGCTCCACTTCTTCGTAAATAATCCCATAGCCAGCACCCAGGTCCGAAAGCTATTTCTGCTTCAGGAGAATGATATCTGATCTAAAAATGGTAGAAAAAAGTAAAACAGCAGAAATCTGACCAAATAAAACCACAATTGATAGACATTGTTCGTCCGTTAAAACAGCTCAAGAAACTCATTTATTGCCATGGGGAGGGGAGGTGAGTGGCAGAAGAAGATAGAACTCATGCTAGATGATGGAGATGAAAATACAAAATTAATGTTAAATATATTCTTTCGTGTAACTACGAAGATAAAACAGTAGTTAATGCTACAATATCTATAAAAATCTCTTCTGGATTCCCCCCCCCCACCATTTTTCTTTCTTCCAACGTGGGTCCCACATGTTCCCTCCACCAACAAATCACCATCACAGGTGGATCCCACCATAATATATATACTAAATAACTTTCTACCGATTATTTTGAAAAATGGGTAAATTGGGGTCCAAAATTTACATTAAATACTTCATAAAAATCCCTT
This sequence comes from Panax notoginseng, assembly GCA_016801055.1. Classification (NCBI taxonomy): domain Eukaryota; kingdom Viridiplantae; phylum Streptophyta; class Magnoliopsida; order Apiales; family Araliaceae; genus Panax; species Panax notoginseng. The sequence continues at coordinate 227,766,388 of CM029016.1, forward strand.
TAATATTTTTAACAACATTTATTCATATTATTATAACTTACAATATTAACAACCAGATCGTTCCCAGGAAAGAGGGGGTTTTCCAATAAGGATTTTTTCCTATTGGCGCGCAATTAGGTGACCAAATCCCTTTCCTCGATAGAACTTTCTTGACATTGTTAATTATGCAAATAATAATTAGAATATCTTGTCATCTCAATTATGGATTTAATAATATATAAAATATTGATAATAATTGAATCAAATAACGTGAGATACTATGCAGCAATTACTGTAGCAATAATTGAGTAAAACTGAGTGACTTCCCATCTAAGCATCAATAATCAAAACCGTGTGCTACTATACAACCACGCGTATTACTGTACTTTTAACACCAGTTATTTCAACAGTTAACGGTAAAACTTCCGCCGTTATTTTTATAAAAAATTATTTCTGTCGTTTTTTTCATTCCGACAATATTTTTGTTATGGGATCGACTAATGATTGTGCCGTCGTACGAATATTCCCTGTTAAAACAAATATTCCCCGACCAATCGAATATAATATAACAACTTGCGTACTTTGCAAAATTTATAAATATTACCCACAACTATAACATTATAACGAATTTACTCAATAATGATATTTATAGAAAATTCATCTTTATTCAAAAAAAATGGGGTCTTACATCTTAAAGCTGATTTTCGAGTTGTATTATGACTCCTAAACATGGTAGTTACCTATGCTTGGGTCAAACTCAATCTCCTTAAAAGGAGGAAGTTGGATATAATCCTAACACCTTCCTTTGGAGATGGTATTTAAATCCATTTAGGACTAGAATCCTTAACCACCCAAACTCATTACCACGCCAGACTCCATAGGAGGAATAACTGTCTGTATAGACCCATGTAAGACCCCAACTTTTATAAATAAAAAAGAATTTTCTATAAATATCATTTTTGAATATTATGGAGTTAATTTGATATAATGTTATAGTTGTGGGTAATATTTATAAATTTTACAAAGTACGCAAGTTGTTATATAATATTCGATTGGTCGGGGAATATTCGTTTTAACAGGGAATATTCGTACAACGACACAATCATTGGTGGACCCCACAACGGAATTATTGTCGGATTGAGAAAACGACAAAAATATTTTATTAAAAATAACGGCAAAAATTTTACCATTGTTACTGTTGAACTACTCGGTAGTAAAAGTACAGTAATACGTGTGGTTGCATAGTAGCACACAGTATTGATTATTAATGCTTATGTGAGAAGTCACTCAGTTTGATTCAATTATTGTCAGTTAATAATATGAATTATTTAGCGATAATGACGTTTTGTTTTATTCGTATTATTAACGTAATAAAACAAAAACATCTTTTTATATAAAACAGAATACTTTATTAAAGTTATTCTATAAATAGAATATATTATATTTTATTTAAAAGATTTTTCTTTAAATATGGACCGTCAGATTAAAATAATCAATCTGGACCGTTCATGGATTAGTTACTATGCATTCTATTTTTCTATAAATAGCAGCTCATTCCTTCATTATTTCTTACGAATTCACTGAACTCTAGAGAGAGAAACTATAGAGAGAGAGAGAAGAAGAGTATTCTGCTACTTAACTACTTCCTTATTTCAGCTCGTCTTTAAAACGGTAAGGGGTGTTATTCTTTCTTATTCATGAAGAGAACTGTTGTTATTCCATTTCTTATTATTCTGTTGGAATAACCTGTATACGTGGTCTACCCTATACTTGGTGACATTCTTCTATTATTCTGTTGGAACATCCTGTCTGTGTGTTTTACACCGGACCTGGTTCCGTTTTTATTATTATTCTGTTGAAACATCCTGTCTGTGTGTTTTACACCGGACCTGGTTCCGTTTTTATTATTATTCTGTTGGAACATCCTGTCTGTGTGTTTTACACCGGACCTAGTTCCATTATTTATTATTCTGTCGGAATATCCTATCTGTGTGTTTTACACCGGACCTGGTTCCATTATTTATTATTCTGTCGGAATATCCTGTCTGTGTGTTTTACACCGGACCTGGTTCCATTATTTATTATTCTGTCAGAATATCATGTCTGTGCGTTTACGCCGGACCTGGTTCCATTATTTATTATTCTGTTGGAATAACCTGTTTGTGCGGTCTATCGCATGCATGGTGATTTCTTTTGTTATTCCATTCTTTATTGTACTCAATTGGTTAAGTTTTGACTTCTATACTCCATGAAATTTGTGGAATATCCTTGATAATTGTATTTCATCCAGTATCTTTTCATGAAAATATTCTTCTAAGTATTCTTGAATTTTACTCCACAAAGCAGTATCATGTTGACAATTTGGACGTTGTTAATTCTTGGATAAATTAATTCTTGAACTTGTTTTATTGAATTCTTATATCATTGTCATCATCCTCATGTTTATAAAATGTTGAAAGTCATCTGTGGCCTGTAGTGCATAGATGAACTTGGTATGATTATGACCAGGGATTATTCGGTATAATCATGACCGTAATGTTACAAATGATGTGGTAAAAGTCCTCATTGGCCTGTAGTGCATTGATGGACAGTTGTTGGCATGATCATGACCATTGATGAATATATGAATATCCTTGGCCGTAGTGCAGGGGTGATTCGATGATGTGAATTATTTTATTAAGCTGAGTCTCAGCGATCACAGTGTTGGAAAATCTTTTAAATCATAAAAGATAGTAGAGTTTATTTTCTACTTGACTCTTTTAATGGATTGCTTGTTCCGCTGCAGTTAAACTTGATGTCTATTATATTTTATCAGTTTAACATTGTTGAAGGCTAATGATAATTTATTCTGCATTATCTTAGTCATGATATTTCTTACTGGGCTAGTTGAGCTCACCCTTTCTTTCACTGTTCTCTTCAGGAAATGAGAACGTAGCTGGGGCAAGTCGGGGAACGGAGTGATGGTCCGAATGATAGTATTAGTTAGTAGTCCTCACTATTCTATGTAATGGTGTGTTAATAAATGTAATGAGGACTCCTTTTGAGTATGAATACTCTCTAGAAGATAATATTTGTATTCAAACTCACAGTTTATGTTTTGTCGTATTGTACACGACAGTTGTATTAGTAAGTTGTATCTGACGACCCAAGATGGGTGATGTATACCTAATTTTGGGGGCGTCACAGTTGGTATCAGAGCTTAGGGATATGATCCTTGGCTAAGATGTGAGAATAGAACTAGGAGGGGAGAGACGGGGAATTCCTTCGCTAGTATGCCCTACCTAAGTTTATTTGCATGGTATTTGATTGGTCGGTCATAATATAAGGATAATATATGACATATCAATTAACTTTTATTTTGTGGCAGTATCTGAAAATGGGATCTGAGAATGTTGAGAATAGCAATGGAGCACAGACGATTATTGATTCACCACATATCAATAATCAGGATAATGTTCATCAGGAAGGTGACAATCCTCATGCAAACAACAACACTGACCAGATGATGAATGATGGAATGTTCAGAGGTTTTATGCAATTCATGCAACAACAGGTGAAAGCGGCTCCTGTCCACAACGTAGGTGGAAATACTGGAAACTCTCAGGCGGTCACCGCTAAACAGTTTAAGGAGTTGGGACCACCGGAGTTTAAGGGAGAACCCAAACCACTTGTTGCTGAAACATGGATAAAGCAGATCACCAAGATATTTGATGTCTTGGGTTGCTCCGAGGAGCAAAAGGTTCCCTTTGCCGCCTTTATGTTGCGAGGAGAGGCAGATTACTGGTGGGAATCGATAAAGCGTACTCAACCTGCCGCACTGAAGATGTCTTGGGAGAAGTTCCAAGAGCTGTTTAACGACAAATACTTTCCCGAGAGTATTCGTCACATGAAGGAGGTGGAGTTCATCAAATTGGAGCAGAATAATATGACCGTGTCGCAGTACGAGGCAAAATTTGCGAGTTATCCCGGTTTGCGTCCCACCTAGTGGATAATGAAGAAAGAATGACGCGGATGTTTTTAAGAGGTTTGAAGCCGGAGATACGTCAACATCTTGTTTCTCATAAATTGTGTTTGTATTCAGATGTTGTAAATAGGGCTCAGTTGGTGGAGCGCGATAACGAGACAACGCAACCAAAAGAGAGCAGCCGGCAAAATGATAATACTAGTGAAAGCAGTCATCGAAGCGGTGACAACAAGCGTGGAGGGAATCAACAGGCCAGAAATGGTAACCACTTCGGTGGTAATCAGAGCCAAAATAATAAGAATGGGCATTTCAAGAAGAGGAGATTCAACAATGATGGAAAGACGTCAGCACCAGCACCTGTCATTAAGGAAGGAGAACGACCACCTATCATATGTTTCAAATGCGGAGGGGAGGGGCACATCAGTCCAAACTGCGCGATGCCGTCCAAAGCATGTTATAATTGTGGAAGAGAAGGTCATTTAGCCCGATTTTGTCGTTTACCGAAGACAAATTCAGCTAGGATGGAGGCACCAAAGGCCGTCCCAGAAAAGTCAAAACCGGTTGTGCAAGGGAGAGCGTTTGTTGTGAACTCCCAGAAAGCAAGGAACCCGAATGAGGTCATCACGGGTAAGCTTATCATAAACTCTAACGAAGTCTATACTTTATTTGATACCGGTTCTACCCATTCTTTTATTTCTCCTACTTGCGCTCATCGATTAAATTTGATTCCGGAGAAATTAGACTTTGACTTAGCAGTTGAAACTCCATTGGGAGAAACCTTCATTACATCCACGGTTTATAAGTCTTGTTTGGTTCAAGTTGGTACCCACACATTACCTGTCGATCTTATTTCATTAAAAATACTTGCATTTGACGTGATTCTAGGGATTGATTGGTTAACTACTCATCATGCAAAAATTGATTATTTTCGTAAGGTTGTTAGCTTTCATATTCCTAATCGACCTATTATGCGAATTCAAGCAACCAAACCATTAAAATCAATCGCTGTCATCTCAAGCCATAAAGCTATTCGTTTATTGAAAAATGGATGTCAAGCTTTCTTAGCTCATGTCACAGATCTAAACAAAAATACGTCAGCTTTGAATGATATTTCTGTTGTTAATAAATTTCCTGACGTATTTCCCGAAGAACTTCCTGGCCTACCCCCAGAGCGTGAAATTGAATTTTGTATCGACCTTGAACCCGGTACAAAACCCATTTCCAAAGCCCCATATCGAATGGCTCCTATTGAACTTCAGGAGTTAAAGACCCAACTGCAGGAATTGTTAGACATTGGTTTTATTCGTCCTAGTACTTCTCCTTGGGGTGCTCCTGTTCTATTCGTGAAGAAGAAATATGGGAGTATGCGACTTTGTATTGATTATCGGGAGTTGAATCATGTCACCATCAAAAATAGGTACCCATTGCCACGTATTGATGACCTGTTTGACCAGTTGCAAGGAGCACAATTCTTTTCAAAGATCGATCTTCGTTCTGGATATCATCAGCTGAAGGTTAGAACTGAGGATATTCCAAAGACGGTTTTCAGAACTCGGTATGGGCATTATGAATTCTTAGTTATGTCTTTTGGATTGACTAATGCTCCTGCTGCCTTCATGGATATGATGAACAGGGTATTTAAGGAATATTTGGATCACTTTGTGGTCGTCTTTATCGATGACATCCTTGTTTATTCCAAAAGCCGTGAAGATCATGAGCAACACTTGAGGCTGGTACTCCAAAAGTTTCGTGAATACAAACTTTATGCCAAGTTGAAGAAATGCGAGTTCTGGCTGGAAGAGGTAGCATTCCTTGGGCACGTAGTATCAAGTCGTGGAATATCTGTTGACCCGGCAAAGATTGAAGCTATTCAAAGCTGGGAGCAACCTAAATCAGTAACCGAAGTACGTAGCTTTCTTGGTCTAGCTGGTTATTATCGGAGATTCGTGGAAGGATTTTCTCGAATCGCTACTCCATTAACTCAGCTGACTCGGAAAGATACAAAGTTCGGTTGGAGCGAAGAATGTGAGCAGAGTTTTCAAGAACTCAAGAGGAGACTCATTTCAGCACCTGTTCTAACAATACCATCTGGCTCGGAGGGATTTGTCATCTACAGTGATGCTTCGAGCAAAGGGTTGGGATGCGTTCTCATGCAACATGGAAAAGTCATAGCCTATGCATCAAGACAACTCAAGGAATATGAGAGGAATTATCCTACTCATGATCTAGAGTTGGCAGCTGTTGTCTTTGCACTTAAAATTTGGAGGCATTACTTGTATGGGAAGAAGGTGGAGATCTTTACGGATCATAAAAGCCTCAAATATTTCTTCACTCAAAAGGAACTCAACATGCGACAACGACGTTGGCTTGAACTGTTGAAAGATTATGATCATACCATTCAATATCATCCTGGAAAAGCGAACGTGGTAGCTGACGCATTGAGTAGAAGATCATATGCAAGTACGAGTGCGATATTGTCAACACAAAGACCCATTTTCTGTGATTTGCAAAGGATGGAGATAGAGTTAAAGACTCCAGGGACCCATGTGATGATGGCGAATATACGAGTAGAACCGACTTTAATCGATAAAGTTAAAGCTGCTCAAGCTACAGACCTGGAGCTGATGCGTATGAGGAAGAAAGTGCAAGAAGGTGCTATGCCGGAAGCAAGAATCGATGAAGAAGGAATACTTCGAGTCAACTCCAGACTTTGTGTTCCTAACAACCCTGATTTAAAGTATGAAATCATGATGGAGGCGCACAACACACCGTTTGCAATCCATCCTGGAAGTACCAAAATGTATCATGATCTTCGTCATACATTTTGGTGGAGCAATATGAAGAGAGAGATAGCGTTGTTTATCTCAAGGTGTCTAACTTGTCAACGAGTCAAAGCGGAGCATCAAGTACCAAAAGGTCCATTGCAACCACTTGAAATTCCAGAATGGAAGTGGGAGCACATTACCATGGATTTCGTTACCGGTCTTCCAAGGGTTTCTCAAGGTATTGATGCGATTTGGGTCATTGTTGATAGATTGACCAAGTCTGCTCATTTCTTACCGATACGAGAAACTTATACACTTGAACGTCTTGCTCGTATGTACATAAACGAGATTGTAAGACTGCATGGTATGCCAGTATCCATAGTTTCTGACCGAGACCCAAGATTCACTTCACGATTTTGGGTTAGTTTACAAAAAGCTATGGGCACGGAGTTACGATTTAGTTCAGCATATCATCCTCAGACGGACGGACAATCAGAGAGGACTATTCAAACTCTTGAAGATCTATTAAGACTCTGTGTCTTTGACTTCAAGGGAAGTTGGGACAAGTTCTTACCATTGGTGGAGTTTTCCTACAACAACAGTTATCAAGCAAGTATTGGCATGGCTCCATTCGAAGCATTGTATGGAAGAAAATGTCGTTCTCCAGTATGCTGGGATGAGGTGGGTGAAGCAACGTTGTTGGGACCGGAGTTGGTACGTATGACTACAGAAAAGATTCAAACGATCCGACAACGTATAAAAACCTCACAAGATCGACAAAAGAGTTATGCTGATCTTCATCGAAAGGACGTGGAATTTGATGTAGGAGATCATGTGTTCTTACGTGTTGCTCCATGGAAAGGAGTTACGAGATTTGGAAAGAGAGGAAAGCTCAATCCTCGATTCATCGGTCCATTTTTAATCCTCGATCGAGTAGGAACTGTGGCTTATAGACTCGCTTTACCGCCAAGTATGTCTCGTGTTCATAACGTTTTTCACATATCCATGTTACGCAAATATGTGGAAGACCCGAACCACATTATTGAGTTAGAACCGGACGAAATAGCGGAAGATTTGACGTATGAAGAAGTTCCTGTTCAAATCTTGGATAAGAAGGAACATATTCTACGCTCCAAGGTTATACCTCAAGTCAAAGTTTTGTGGAGAAACCACGATGTTGAGGAAATGACTTGGGAGTTAGAATCTGAAATGAAATCAAGGTATCCTTACCTCTTCGACATACCAGGTACGTACCCTAATTTCGAGGGCGAAATTTCATAAGAAGGGGAGGTTGTAAGACCCCAACTTTTATAAATAAAGATGAATTTTCTATAAATATCATTTTTGAATATTATGGAGTTAATTTGATATAATGTTATAGTTGTGGGTAATATTTATAAATTTTGCAAAGTACGCAAGTTGTTATATAATATTCGATTGGTCGGGGAATATTCGTTTTAACAGGGAATATTCGTACAACGACACAATCATTGGTGGACCCCACAACGGAATTATTGTCGGATTGAGAAAACGACAAAAATATTTTATTAAAAATAACGGCGGAAATTTTACCATTGTTACTGTTGAACTACTCGGTAGTAAAAGTACAGTAATACGTGTGGTTGCATAGTAGCACACGGTATTGATTATTAATGCTTATGTGAGAAGTCACTCAGTTTGATTCAATTATTGTCAGTTAATAATATGAATTATTTAGCGATAATGACGTTTTGTTTTATTCGTATTATTAACGTAATAAAACAGAAACATCTTTTTATATAAAACAGAATACTTTATTAAAGTTATTCTATAAATAGAATATATTATATTTTATTTAAAAGATTTTTCTTTAAATATGGACCGTCAGATTAAAGTAATCAATCTGGACCGTTCATGGATTAGTTACTATGCATTCTATTTTTCTATAAATAGCAGCTCATTCCTTCATTATTTCTTACGAATTCACTGAACTCTAGAGAGAGAAACTATAGAGAGAAACTATAGAGAGAGAGAGAGAAGAAGAGTATTCTGCTACTTAACTACTTCCTTATTTCAGCTCTTCTTTAAAACGGTAAGGGGTGTTATTCTTTCTTATTCATGAAGAGAACTGTTGTTATTCCATTTCTTATTATTCTGTTGGAATAACCTGTATACGTGGTCTACCCTATACTTGGTGACATTCTTCTATTATTTTGTTGGAACATCCTGTCTGTGTGTTTTACACCGGACCTGGTTCCGTTTTTATTATTATTCTGTTGGAACATCCTGTCTGTGTGTTTTACACCGGACCTGGTTCCGTTTTTATTATTATTCTGTTGGAACATCCTGTCTGTGTGTTTTACACCGGACCTGGTTCCATTATTTATTATTCTGTCGGAATATCCTGTCTGTGTGTTTTACACCGGACCTGGTTCCATTATTTATTATTCTGTCGGAATATCCTGTCTGTGTGTTTTACACCGGACCTGGTTCCATTATTTATTATTCTGTCGGAATATCCTGTCTGTGCGTTTACGCCGGACCTGGTTCCATTATTTATTATTCTGTTGGAATAACCTGTCTGTGCGGTCTATCGCATGCATGGTGATTTCTTTTGTTATTCCATTCTTTATTGTACTCAGTTGGTTAAGTTTTGACTTCTATACTCCATGAAATTTGTGGAATATCCTTGATAGTTGCGTTTCATCCAGTATCTTTTCATGAAAATATTCTTCTAAGCATTCTTGAATTTTACTCCACAAAGCAGTATCATGTTGACAATTTGGACGTTGTTAATTCTTGGATAAATTAATTCTTGAACTTGTTTTATTGAATTCTTATATCATTGTCATCATCCTCATGTTTATAAAATGTTGAAAGTCATCTGTGGCCTGTAGTGCATAGATGGACTTGGTATGATTATGACCAGGGATTATTCGGTATAATCATGACCGTAATGTTACAAATGATGTGGTAAAAGTCCTCATTGGCCCGTAGTGCATTGATGGACAGTTGTTGGCATGATCATGACCATTAATGAATATACGAATATCCTTGGCCGTAGTGCAGGGGTGATTCGATGATGTGAATTATTTTATTAAGCTGAGTCTCAGCGATCACAGTGTTGGAAAATCTTTTAAATCATAAAAGATAGTAGAGTTTATTTTCTACTTGACTCTTTTAATGGATTGCTTGTTCCGCTGCAGTTAAACTTGATGTCTATTATATTTTATCAGTTTAACATTGTTGAAGGCTAATGATAATTTATTCTGCATTATCTTAGTCATAATATTTCTTACTGGGCTAGTTGAGCTCACCCTTTCTTTCACTGTTCTCTTCAGGAAATGAGAACGTAGCTGGGGCAAGTCGGGGAACGGAGTGATGGTCCGAATGATAGTATTAGTTAGTAGTCCTCACTATTCTATGTAATGGTGTGTTAATAAATGTAATGAGGACTCCTTTTGAGTATGAATACTCTCTAGAAGATAATATTTGTATTCAAACTCACAGTTTATGTTTTGTCGTATTGTACACGACAGTTGTATTAGTAAGTTGTATCTGACGACCCAAGATGGGTGATGTATACCTAATTTTGGGGGCGTCACAGTTGGTATCAGAGCTTAGGGATATGATCCCTTGCTAAAATGTGAGAATAGAACTAGGAGGGGAGAGACGGGAAATTCCTTCGCTAGTATGACCTACCTAAGTTTATTTGCATGGTATTTGATTGGTCGGTTATAATATAAGGATAATATATGACATATCAATTAACTTTTATTTTGTGGCAGTATCTGAAAATGGCATCTGAGAATGTTGAGAATAGCAATGGAGCACAGACGATTATTGATTCACCACATATCAATAATCAGGATAATGTTCATCAGGAAGGTGACAATCCTCATGCAAACAACAACACTGACCAGATGATGAATGATGGAATGTTCAGAGGTTTTATGCAATTCATGCAACAACAGGTGAAAGCGGCTCCTGTCCACAACGTTGGTGGAAATACTGGAAACTCTCAGGCGGTCACCGCTAAACAGTTTAAGGAGTTGGGACCACCGGAGTTTAAGGGAGAACCCAAACCACTTGTAGCTGAAACATGGATAAAGCAGATCACCAAGATATTTGATGTCTTGGGTTGTTCCGAGGAGCAAAAGGTTCCCTTTGCCACCTTTATGTTGCGAGGAGAGGCAGATTACTGGTGGGAATCGATAAAGCGTACTCAACCTGCCGCACTGAAGATGTCTTGGGAGAAGTTCCAAGAGCTGTTTAACGACAAATACTTTTCCGAGAGTATTCGTCACATGAAGGAGGTGGAGTTCATCAAATTGGAGCAGAATAATATGACCGTGTCGCAGTACGAGGTAAAATTTGCGGAATTATCCCGGTTTGTGTCCCACCTAGTGGATAATGAAGAAAGAATGACGCGGATGTTTTTAAGAGGTTTGAAGCCGGAGATACGTCAACATCTTGTTTCTCATAAATTGTGTTTGTATTCAGATGTTGTAAATAGGGCTCAGTTGGTGGAGCGCGATAACGAGACAACGCAACCAAAAGAGAGCAGCCGGCAAAATGATAATACTAGTGAAAGCAGTCATCGAAGCGGTGACAACAAGCTTGGAGGGAATCAACATGCCAGAAATGGTAACCACTTCGGTGGTAATCAGGGCCAAAATAATAAGAATGGGCATTTCAAGAAGAGGAGATTCAACAATGATGGAAAGATGTCAGCACCAGCACCTGTCGTTAAGGAAGGAGAACGACCACCTATCATATGTTTCAAATGCGGAGGGGAGGGGCACATCAGTCCAAACTGCACGATGCCGTCCAAAGTATGTTATAATTGTGGAAGAGAAGGTCATTTAGCCCAATTTTGTCGTTTACCGAAGACAAATTCAGCTAGGATGGAGGCACCAAAGGCCGTCCCAGAAAAGTCAAAATCGGTTGTGCAAGGGAGAGCGTTTGTTGTGAACTCCCAGAAAGCAAGGAACCCGAATGAGGTCATCACGGGTAAGCTTATCATAAACTCTAACGAAGTCTATACTTTATTTGATACCGGTTCTACCCATTCTTTTATTTCTCCTACTTGCGCTCATCGATTAAATTTGATTCCGGAGAAATTAGACTTTGACTTAGCAGTTGAAACTCCATTGGGAGAAACCTTCATTACATCCACAGTTTATAAGTCTTGTTTGGTTCAAGTTGGTACCCACACATTACCTGTCGATCTTATTTCATTAAAAATACTTGCATTTGACGTGATTCTAGGGATTGATTGGTTAACTACTCATCATGCAAAAATTGATTGTTTTCGTAAGGTTGTTAGCTTTCATATTCCTAATCGACCTATTATGCGAATTCAAGCAACCAAACCATTAAAATCAATCGCTATTATCTCAAGCCATAAAGCTATTCGTTTATTGAAAAATGGATGTCAAGCTTTCTTAGCTCATGTCACAGATCTAAACAAAAATACGTCAGCTTTGAATGATATTTCTGTTGTTAATAAATTTCCTGACGTATTTCCCGAAGAACTTCCTGGCCTACCCCCAGAGCGTGAAATTGAATTTTGTATCGACCTTGAACCCGGTACAAAACCCATTTCCAAAGCCCCATATCGAATGGCTCCTATTGAACTTCAGGAGTTAAAGACCCAACTGCAGGAATTGTTAGACATTGGTTTTATTCGTCCTAGTACTTCTCCTTGGGGTGCTCCTGTTCTGTTCGTGAAGAAGAAAGATGGGAGTATGCGACTTTGTATTGATTATCGGGAGTTGAATCATGTCACCATCAAAAATAGGTACCCATTGCCACGTATTGATGACCTGTTTGACCAGTTGCAAGGAGCACAATTCTTTTCAAAGATCGATCTTCGTTCTGGATATCATCAGCTGAAGGTTAGAACTGAGGATATTCCAAAGACGGCTTTCAGAACTCGGTATGGGCATTATGAATTCTTAGTTATGTCTTTTGGATTGACTAATGCTCCTGCTGCCTTCATGGATATGATGAACAGGGTATTTAAGGAATATTTGGATCACTTTGTGGTCGTCTTTATCGATGACATCCTTGTTTATTTCAAAAGCCGTGAAGATCATGAGCAACACTTGAGGCTGGTACTCCAAAAGCTTCGTGAATACAAACTTTATGCCAAGTTGAAGAAATGTGAGTTCTGGCTGGAAGAGGTAGCATTCCTTGGGCACGTAGTATCAAGTCGTGTAATATCTGTTGACCCGGCAAAGATTGAAGCTATTTAAAGCTGGGAGCAACCTAAATCAGTAACCGAAGTACGTAGCTTTCTCGGTCTAGCTGGTTATTATCGGAGATTCGTGGAAGGATTTTCTCGAATCGCTACTCCATTAACTCAGCTGACTCGGAAAGATACAAAGTTCGGTTGGAGCGAAGAATGTGAGCAGAGTTTTCAAGAACTCAAGAGGAGACTCATTTCAGCACCTGTTCTAACAATACCATCTGGCTCGGAGGTATTTGTCATCTACAGTGATGCTTCGAGCAAAGGGTTGGGATGCGTTCTCATGCAACATGGAAAAGTCATAGCCTATGCATCAAGAAAACTCAAGGAATATGAGAGGAATTATCCTACTCATGATCTAGAGTTGGCAGCTGTTGTCTTTACACTTAAAATTTGGAGGCATTACTTGTATGGGGAGAAGGTGGAGATCTTTACGGATCATAAAAGCCTCAAATATTTCTTCACTCAAAAGGAACTCAACATGCGATAACGACGTTGGCTTGAACTGTTGAAAGATTATGATCATACCATTCAATATCATCTTGGAAAAGCGAACGTGGTAGCTGACGCATTGAGTAGAAGATCATATGCAAGTACGAGTGTGATATTGTCAACACAAAGACCCATTTTCTGTGATTTGCAAAGGATGGAGATAGAGTTAAAGACTCCAGGGACCTATGTGATGATGACGAATATACGAGTAGAACCGACTTTAATCAATAAAGTTAAAGCTGCTCAAGCAACAGACCTGGAGCTGATGCGTATGAGGAAGAAAGTGCAAGAAGGTGCTATGCCGGAAGCAAGAATCGATGAAGAAGGAATACTTCGAGTCAACTCCAGACTTTGTGTTCCTAACAACCCTGATTTAAAGTATGAAATCATGATGGAGGCGCACAACACACCGTTTGCAATCCATCCTGGAAGTACCAAAATGTATCATGATCTTCGTCATACATTTTGGTGGAGCAATATGAAGAGAGAGATAGCGTTGTTTATCTCAAGGTGTCTAACTTGTCAACGAGTCAAAGCGGAGCATCAAGTACCAAAAGGTCCATTGCAACCACTTGAAATTCCAGAATAGAAGTGGGAGCACATTACCATGGATTTCGTTACCGGTCTTCCAAGGGTTTCTCAAGGTATTGATGCGATTTGGGTCATTGTTGATAGATTGACCAAGTCTGCTCATTTCTTACCGATACGAGAAACTTATACACTTGAACGTCTTGCTCGTATGTACATAAACGAGATTGTAAGACTGCATGGTATGCCAGTATCCATAGTTTCTGACCGAGACCCAAGATTCACTTCACGATTTTGGGTTAGTTTACAAAAAGCTATGGGCACGGAGTTACGATTTAGTTCAGCATATCATCCTCAGACGGACGGACAATCAGAGAGGACTATTCAAACTCTTGAAGATCTATTAAGACTCTGTGTCTTTGACTTCAAGGGAAGTTGGGACAAGTTCTTACCATTGGTGGAGTTTTCCTACAACAACAGTTATCAAGCAAGTATTGGCATGGCTCCATTCGAAGCATTGTATGGAAGAAAATGTCGTTCTCCAGTATGCTGGGATGAGGTGGGTGAAGCAACGTTGTTGGGACCGGAGTTGGTACGTATGACTACAGAAAAGATTCAAACGATCCGAAAACGTATAAAAACCTCACAAGATCGACAAAAGAGTTATGCTGATCTTCATCGAAAGGACGTGGAATTTGATGTAGGAGATCATGTGTTCTTACGTGTTGCTCCATGGAAAGGAGTTACGAGATTTGAAAAGAGAGGAAAGCTCAATCCTCGATTCATCGGTCCATTTTTAATCCTCGATCGAGTAGGAACTGTGGCTTATAGTGTGACGCCCCCAGAATAGGTATACAACACCCATTCTGAGTCGCCAAATACATGGTACAGAAAGCAAACTACAACTTCAATAATACAATTGTCGTGCAAAATACGACAACACATATTGTCTTCTAGACAATATCCACACTCAAATAAATCCTCATTACAATTATTCAAACACTATTTTACAGAAATAGTGAGGACTGCTAATACATCTTTCTAGAACCATCACTCCATACCCCGACTAGATCCTGCTATGTTCTCACCTCCTGAGAAGAAAAATGGAACAAAACGGAAAAGGGTGAGCTCAACTAGCCCAGTAAAGAATATTATGACTAAGATAATATACAACAAATTATCGTTAGTCTTCAACAGGGAAAAATCTGATAAAATATAATCGACAACAAGTTTTAGATCAACAACTGCAGCGGAAACAGCAAACCATTAGAAGAGTCAAGTAGAGAAAGAATTCTACTATCTTCTAAGATTTAAAAGTCCATCATCAATATTTTATCCCTGTAACATCAATTAATAATCATCTTTAACCAAATATTCATCTTTGCACTACAGGCCAAAGATATTCATTTGTATCATCAGTCGGTCATGTTCATCTCAACACCTGTTCATCTTTGCACTACAGGCCAAAGATATTCATCAAGTAATTATACATCTTTGCACTACAGGCCAAAGATATTCAGTAATATCATCATTTAGGACTGAGGATGATGAAAAATATCTTAAAGAGAACGAATCCAATGAGACAGAAGGACAAATAGTAGGGATTCGTATAACAGTTTATCCAAGATCAATAATACTTCATAATAATCAATTGTGAAGCAGAATTCAAAAATAAAGATCAAAACATGGATACAATCAAAGATAGTAACCATAATAGACATCTTGGACAAAAAGGGAAAATTTTATTTTTCGGTGAATAGTGCCGTATTCGTGAATAGTGCCGTATACGTGAATAGTGCCGTATACGTGAATAGTAACCCCCGACACAAAAAGTTCCAAATTTGATAAAAACTCATATCAATATTTCAGCATAATGATATTGAAGAAAATAATATCATTTAAGAAGAAAATAATATCCCTTACCTCAAAATATCAGTACTTCTGGTCGGAATACTGGTATAAGGCTGAAAGAAACTTGCTCTGATGAATAGAAACTCTCAAAGTATCTAAATACTCACAAAATACACTCAATAATCTAGAGAGAGAAAGAGAGAAAACTTGTTTCTGGTGTGATTTTCAATTCTAACTTAGCCCTCTATTTATAGGAAAATTTTGGTAGGTTTGACCTGCAACCTGATGGCTTTACCTGCTACTATTCCCACCCACCACATTTGAAATATAATTCAGCACATTTCTTCACCAACCACAAGTGGGGCCCACCAATTCTAGAATTTTCCACCAAAATGATAAACTCCGAAAATTCAACAATTTCTGAACCAGTCATCTTGTAAAATTCGTAATAAATCATACGTTCATTTTTAACGGTTCAAAATTTGTGGACATATACTCAACTTATATATGTATAACATATCCAAAAATTACCACGATCCAACGGTCGGATTAAAAATTATAACCCCCGTAAAATATCTCAAAAACCCTGATTTTTAATACCTCCATTCCGACAAAAATATGGATAAAAACCTCAACATTAACTCCTTCATTTTTAACAAACAAAATATATCCCTCATTTATATCCACATAAAATAAATATTTCCTTATCATATGAATCAATAATTAATTATTCACAAATAATATTACAGAATCACATTTATGACAACCAGGCCGTTCCCAGGAAAGAGGGGGCTTTCCAATAAGGATTTCTCCTTACTGGCGCGCAATTAGATGACCAAACCTCTCCTTAGACAGAACTTTCTAGACATTGTCAATAATGTTATCTAATAATATTATTCAAATAATATGAATTATTGATCTGATAATGGGAAATACTGTGCAGTAACAATTATTAAAACAACAATAATATGAAATATCAATGCAGCAATTATTGAACCAATAAAATAAAATATTGAACAGTAATCACTGTATCAATTATTGAGTAGTGCCTTCTTACGTACGAATCAATAATTCAACTATACTGTGCAATCCGTGTGCTACTGTGCAACCACGCGTTATTACTGTATTTTTAACCACCGGGTATTTCAACAGTGTTAACGGTAACAACTACGCCGTTATTAATAAACAACTTATACTTGTCGTTTTCTTCATCCAATCGCTTTCCGTTATGGGGCCCACACAAGGCTGCGCCGTCGTACGAATATTCCCCGACAGCAAGAATATTCCACGACCAAACGAATATTCCCCGACAAAATGAATATTTTATAACCACTTGCTTATTTTGTAAAATTTGCACATTTCACCCATAACCAAAGTATTATATCAAATTAACCCTTATTATTCACAATAATATTTAGAGAAAATTTGATTTTATTCATTAATAAGTTGGGGTCTTACAACCTCCCTCCTTATGAAATTTCGTCCTCGAAATTGACGTACGTACCTGATGTTTCAAAAAGGTGAGGATACCTCGCTTTCATTTCTGATTCCAACTCCCAGGTCATTTCTTCAATAGCATGGTTTCTCCACAAAACCTTAACTTGTGGTATAACCTTCGTGCGTAGGACATGCTCTTTCCTATCCAAGATCTTAACAGGTACCTCCTCGTACGTTAAATCTTCAGCTATCTCGTCTGGTTCTAACTCAATAATGTGGTTCGGGTCTTTAACATATTTACGAAGCATAGATATGTGAAAAACATTATGAACACGAGACATGCTTGGAGGTAATGCGAGTCTATATGCCACATTTCCTATTCGCTCAAGAATCTCAAATGGACCAATAAATCTTGGATTGAGCTTTCCTCTCTTCCCAAATCTTGTAACTCCCTTCCATGGTGCAACACGTAACAATACATGATCCCCAATATTAAATTCCACGTCCTTCCGATGAAGATCCGCATAACTCTTTTGTCGATCCTGTGCCGTTTGTATACGTTGTCGAATCGTTTGGATCTTCTCTGTAGTAATGCGTACCAATTCTGGTCCCAACAATGTTGCTTCACCCACCTCGTCCCAGCATACTGGAGAACGACATTTTCTTCCATACAACGCCTCAAATGGAGCCATACCTATGCTCGCCTGATAACTGTTGTTGTAGGAGAATTCCACCAATGGTAGGTACTTATCCCAACTCCCTTTGAGATCTAAGACACAAAGTCTTAATAGATCTTCAAGAGTTTGAATAGTCCTCTCTGATTGTCCGTCCGTTTGAGGATGGTATGCTGAACTGAATCGTAAATCCGTGCCCATAGCTTTCTGCAAGCTAACCCAAAATCGTGAAGTGAATCTTGGGTCACGATCCGAAACTATGGATACTGGCATGCCATGCAATCTCACAATCTCGTTCACGTACATACTAGCAAGACGTTCAAGGGAATAAGTCTCACGTATAGGCAAAAAATGAGCGGACTTGGTTAATCTATCAACAATAACCCAAATCGCATCTATGCCTTGAGAAACCTTGGGAAGACCTGTAACAAAATCCATAGTAATGTGTTCCCACTTCCATTTCGGAATCTCAAGTGGTTGCAATGGACCCTTTGGTACTTGATGCTCCGCTTTTACACGTTGACAAGTTAAACATCTCGAGATAAACTCCGCGATCTCTCTTTTCATATTGCTCCACCAAAATGTATGTCGAAGATCGTGATACATTTTGGTACTCCCAGGATGGATTGCAAACGGTGTGTTGTGTGCCTCCATCATTATTCTATGCTTCAAGTCAAAATCGTTAGGAACACAAAGTCTGGAGTTGACTCGAAGTATTCCTTCTTCATCGATTCTTGCTTCTGGAATAGCACCTTCTTGCACTTTCTTCTTCATACGCATCAGCTCTATATCGTAGCTTGAGCAGCTTTAACTTTATCGATTAAAGTCGGTTCTACTCGTATATTTGATATCATCATGTGGGTACTTGGAGCCTTCATCTCTATCTCCATCCTTTGCAAGTCATACAAAATGGGCCTTTGTGTTAAAAACATTGCACTCGTACCCGCATATGATCTTCTACTCAATGCGTCAGCTACTACGTTTGCTTTTCCAGGATGGTATTGGATGGTATGATCGTAATCTTTCAACAGCTCAAGCCAACGTCGTTGCCGCATGTTGAGTTCCTTTTGGGTGAAGAAATATTTGAGGCTTTTATGATCTGTATAGATCTCCACTTTCTCCCCATACAGGTAGTGTCTCCAGATCTTCAACGCAAAAACGACTGCTGCCAACTCCAAATCATGAGTAGGATAATTCCTCTCATATTCTTTGAGTTGTCGTGAGGCATAGGCTATGACTTTCCCATGTTGCATGAGAACACATCCTAACCCTTTGCCTGAAGCATCGCTGTAGATAACAAATCCATCCGAACCAGATGGTATTGTCAAAACAGGTGCCGAAATGAGTCTCCTCTTGAGTTCTTGGAAACTCTTCTCGCATTCCTCACTCCATACGAATTTTGTATCTTTACGAGTCAGCTGAGTTAACGGAGTAGCGATTCGAGAAAATCCTTCCACAAATCTCCGATAATAACCAGCTAAGCCCAGAAAGCTACGTACTTCGGTTACCGACTTCGGTTGCTCCCAACTTTGTATGGCTTCAATCTTCGCCGGGTCGACAGATACTCCATGTTTTGACACCACGTGCCCAAGGAATGCTACTTCCTCAAGCCAGAACTCGCATTTCTTCAGTTTGGCATATAGCTTGTTTTCACGAAGCCTTTGCAGTACCAGCTTCAAATGGCGCTCATGATCTTCACGGCTTTTGGAATAGATGAGGATGTCATCAATAAAGACAACAACGAACTGATCCAAATATTCTTTGAATACACGGTTCATCATATCCATGAAGGCAGCAGGAGCATTAGTCAATCCAAAAGACATTACTAAGAATTCATAATGCCCGTACCGAGTTCTGAAGGCAGTCTTTGGAATATCCTCAGTTTTAATCTTCAGCTGATGATATCCAGAACGAAGATCGATCTTTGAAAAGAATTGTGCTCCTTGCAACTGGTCAAACAGGTCATCAATGCGAGGTAGCGGATACCTATTCTTGATGGTGACATGGTTCAATTCTCGATAGTCAATACAAAGTCGCATACTCCCGTCTTTCTTCTTTACGAATAAAACAGGAGCACCCCAAGGAGACGTACTAGGACGAATAAAACCGATGTCCAACAACTCCTGTAGTTGGACTTTTAACTCCTGAAGTTCAATAGGAGCCATTCGATATGGGGTTTTAGAAATGGGCTTTGTACGGGTTCAAGGTCAATAAAGAATTCAATTTCTCGTTCCGGGGGTAGACCGGGAAGTTCTTCAGGAAATACATCGGAAAATTCTCTAACAATAGAAATATTATTCAAATCTGACTTGTCTTTGTTCAAATCCATAACATGGGCTAAGAAAGCTTGACATCCGTTTTTCAATAAACGAATAGCTTTGTGGCTTGATATGACAGTGACTGATTTTAGTGGTTTAGTAGTTTGAATTCGTATGACAGGTTGGTTAGGAATATGAAAACTAACAACCTTACGAAAACAATCAATTTTAGCATGATGAGTGGTTAACCAATCAATTCCTAAAATCACATCAAAAGCAAGTATCTTTAAAGAAATAAGATCAACAGGTAATGTGATAGTGCCAACTTGGATCATGCAAGATTTATAAACTGTAGATGTAACGAAGGTTTCACCCAACGGAGTTTCAACAGATAAGTTAAAGTCCAATTTCTCCGGAGTCAAGTTTAAACGTTGAGCACAAGCAGGAGAGATAAAAGAATGGGTAGAACCGGTATCTAGTAAAGTATAAACTTCGCAAGAATTCAAGATTAGCTTACCCGTGATCACCTCGTTCGGGTTTCTCACGTTTTGACCGGTTACGACAAACGCTCTTCCAGGAACCGCGATTTCGCCTTATCTGGGACAGCCCTTTGGAATCACCACTCCCGCTGAACTTGGTTTCGCTATAGTACAATCTCGAGCGATGTGGCCTTCCTTCCCACAGTTGTAACACACCTTGGATTGTTGTGGACAGTTTGGGCTGATATGTCCCTCTTTCCCGCATTTGTAACATCTAATGGTGGTCGTTCTCCTCCCCTAAAATTTGTTGTGGTGCTGTGTGCTGTGCTGATGTCTTCCCGTCATTGTTGAATCTCCTCTTTCTGAAATTTCCTACTTGACTCACCTCTCCTATTATCATGGCCACGATGACCACCGAGTGGTTACCGCCTTTGTTCGTTTTTTCCCTCCTCGTTGGTTTCATCGCTCTGATGATTGCTGTCACCGGTATGACCCTGGTGGTGGTCCCTCGGTTGAGTATACTCATTATCTCTCTCTAATAATTGGGCCCTGTTGACAACGTCTGAATACAGAGAAAATTTATGAGAGATAAGGTATTGACGAATCTCAGGTTTTAAACCTCTCAGAAACATCCGCGTCATCGTTCCTCATTTTCTACCAAATGAGGTGCAAACCTGGATAACTCTGCAAACTTCGCCTCGTACTGGGACACCGTCATGTTGTTTTGTTCCAGTCTAATAAACTCAACCTCCTTCATATGACGAATACTTTCAGGAAAGTACTTGTCATTGAACAGTTTTTGAAATGTTTCCCAGGACATGTTGAGTGCGTCAGGCTGGGTACGCTTCACAGACTCCCACCAGTAGTCTGCCTCACCGCGAAACATAAATGTGGCGAATGGAACCTTCTGTTCCTCCGTGCATCCCAAGACATCAAATATCTTGGTAATTTGCTTGACCCACGTTTCCGCCATGATCGGATCCGGCTTTCCTTAAATTCTGGTGGTCCCAATTCTTTGAACTGCTTAGCTGTGACAAACCGCGCGTTGTTATCATTTCCACCCGTATTCTGCACACGAGTCTCCCTCGTCTGATTTTGCATGAACTGCAAAAAGCTCCTAAACATTCCATCATTCATCGTTTGCTCGGTAACGTTGTTTACAGGAGGAATATTGCCTTCCTGTTGCACGTTCCTCTGGGTAGTGATCAAAGGTGTCTCCATGGTCTGATTTACTCCATTATTAACGTTCTCAGCTGCCATTCTTAAATACTGCCATAAAACAAGGGTTAATAGTCATGTCATATATTATCCCTATACTCTGACCGACCAAATAAACACCAAATAAACTTAGTCAGGTCATACTAGCGAAGGAATTTCCCGTCTCTCCCCTCCTAGTTCTTGTCTCACATCTCAGCCAGGGATCATATCCCTAAGCTCTGATACCAACTGTGACGCCCCCAGAATAGGTATACAACACCCATTCTGAGTCGCCAAATACATGGTACAGAAAGCAAACTACAACTTCAATAATACAATTGTCGTGCAAAATACGACAACACATATTGTCTTCTAGACAATATCCACACTCAAATAAATCCTCATTACAATTATTCAAACACTATTTTACAGAAATAGTGAGGACTGCTAATACATCTTTCTAGAACCATCACTCCATACCCCGACTAGATCCTGCTATGTTCTCACCTCCTGAGAAGAAAAATGGAACAAAAGGAAAGGGTGAGCTCAACTAGCCCAGTAAAGAATATTATGACTAAGATAATATACAACAAATTATCGTTAGTCTTCAACAGGGAAAAATCTGATAAAATATAATCGACAACAAGTTTTAGATCAACAACTGCAGCGGAAACAGCAAACCATTAGAAGAGTCAAGTAGAGAAAGAATTCTACTATCTTCTAAGAT
The DNA here is from genome assembly GCA_016801055.1 of Panax notoginseng. Taxonomy (NCBI): domain Eukaryota; kingdom Viridiplantae; phylum Streptophyta; class Magnoliopsida; order Apiales; family Araliaceae; genus Panax; species Panax notoginseng. The sequence goes on from CM029016.1 coordinate 227,788,971, forward strand.
TTAAAAGTCCATCATCAATATTTTATCCCTGTAACATCAATTAATAATCATCTTTAACCAAATATTCATCTTTGCACTACAGGCCAAAGATATTCATTTGTATCATCAGTCGGTCATGTTCATCTCAACACCTGTTCATCTTTGCACTACAGGCCAAAGATATTCATCAAGTAATTATACATCTTTGCACTACAGGCCAAAGATATTCAGTAATATCATCATTTAGGACTGAGGATGATGAAAAATATCTTAAAGAGAACGAATCCAATGAGACAGAAGGACAAATAGTAGGGATTCGTATAACAGTTTATCCAAGATCAATAATACTTCATAATAATCAATTGTGAAGCAGAATTCAAAAATAAAGATCAAAACATGGATACAATCAAAGATAGTAACCATAATAGACATCTTGGACAAAAAGGGAAATTTTATTTTTCGGTGAATAGTGCCGTATTCGTGAATAGTGCCGTATACGTGAATAGTGCCGTATACGTGAATAGTAACCCCCGACACAAAAAGTTCCAAATTTGATAAAAACTCATATCAATATTTCAGCATAATGATATTGAAGAAAATAATATCATTTAAGAAGAAAATAATATCCCTTACCTCAAAATATCAGTACTTCTGGTCGGAATACCGGTATAAGGCTGAAAGAAACTTGCTCTGATGAATAGAAACTCTCAAAGTATCTAAATACTCACAAAATACACTCAATAATCTAGAGAGAGAAAGAGAGAAAACTTGTTTCTGGTGTGATTTTCAATTCTAACTTAGCCCTCTATTTATAGGAAAATTTTGGTAGGTTTGACCTGCAACCTGATGGCTTTACCTGCTACTATTCCCACCCACCACATTTGAAATATAATTCAGCACATTTCTTCACCAACCACAAGTGGGGCCCACCAATTCTAGAATTTTCCACCAAAATGATAAACTCCGAAAATTCAACAATTTCTGAACCAGTCATCTTGTAAAATTCGTAATAAATCATACGTTCATTTTTAACGGTTCAAAATTTGTGGACATATACTCAACTTATATATGTATAACATATCCAAAAATTACCACGATCCAACGGTCGGATTAAAAATTATAACCCCGTAAAATATCTCAAAAACCCTGATTTTTAATACCTCCATTCCGACAAAAATATGGATAAAAACCTCAACATTAACTCCTTCATTTTTAACAACAAAATATATCCCTCATTTATATCCACATAAAATAAATATTTCCTTATCATATGAATCAATAATTAATTATTCACAAATAATATTACAGAATCACATTTATGACAACCAGGCCGTTCCCAGGAAAGAGGGGGCTTTCCAATAAGGATTTCTCCTTACTGGCGCGCAATTAGATGACCAAACCTCTCCTTAGACAGAACTTTCTAGACATTGTCAATAATGTTATCTAATAATATTATTCAAATAATATGAATTATTGATCTGATAATGGGAAATACTGTGCAGTAACAATTATTAAAACAACAATAATATGAAATATCAATGCAGCAATTATTGAACCAATAAAATAAAATATTGAACAGTAATCACTGTATCAATTATTGAGTAGTGCCTTCTTACGTACGAATCAATAATCAACTATACTGTGCAATCCGTGTGCTA